>JAHIAM010004905.1:0-62644 GCA_021605205.1 Aegilops longissima | reverse complement strand
GCGATTGTGGTGATGATTGGCTCCGAAAGTCGGAAGAGAGCTAATCCTTTGTTGGATGCTGATCACGAGAGAAGGTGCGCTTTGCGGCATCAACTTGATGGACCTGCAGCTTCTTGGTGGGAGAACTACACGCCACTTATCCCATTGGTGCCATCACATGGGATCAATTCCAGCGAGCCTTCCGCACGCTCATGTTTCAGTTGGAGCCATGAGTGCGAAGAAGTGTGAATTCCGCAACTTACGCCGAGAGAACCGTCTTGTGGCCGATGCGTGGATGAGTTCACAAGCTAGCTCGCTATGCCGGATGATGTGGCCACGATGCATAAGCAGGAGAAATTTCTCGAGGACTCAATGCGAGCTGAGTATGCAGCTTATTGGCTACCTTCAACAACTACGGGAGCTGGTAGACAAGGCCACCATACTTGAATGCAAGCAGCAGGATCGAAAGCCATAGCGGAAGTACAGCGGGGAAGCACAACTCGAGGAGCTCGGCGAAGCCCGTTATGCACCATACTCGGGAGGCACACCATCATAACCATGGAGGTCATAACCATGGAGGAAATGGGAACAACCGCAACCGGACAACAAGTCAGGCCATGGCAATGGCAATGGAAGCAGTAATGGCAATCAGCATCGTTCGCCGGCTCGAAGGATCGAGCCACATCACACTTCAAGTGCGGAAGGCGGGCACTATGCCACCGACTGCCGGAGGCCAAGCGGAGGAATGGAAAGCGGCAATGGGGCTCGGCGAAGAAGCCCAATCCGTTCCCTCGTGCTCGGGTGAACCACATTGGCGTGGAGGGCGTCTATGATCAACCGGACACTTGTGGTTGGTAAGTTTTATTGAATTCACGTTCAGTTTTGGTACTCTTTGATTACGGTGCAACACATTCATTCATATCAAGGGTAGTTGTGGAAAAATGCAGGGTTGCCCACTAAAACCCTTAGAAGCCCCCTTGGCGTCGGTTCCGCGGAGGAGGAAATGATGGCGAGCTTAGGCTGTCATGCAACCCTCAACATCGGGAACCATAAATTTCCCGAGACCTCATAGTGTTGGAAACCCGGACCTTGGATGTAATCCTAGGCATGGATTAGTTGGCAAGTTGAAGGAAACATTGGTAGCCCAAAGTCTATTTTGCTCACCACCGGAGAAGAAGAAGATCAAGTATGTATCGAGGCGTAGCGGTGAAGAATCGGTGAATTCCCTCACGGGAGTTGTCCGGAGAAAGTGCAGTGGTGCAAGACTTTCCGATGTGTTTGGAGAATTACCAGAATGCCACGGACGAGACATTGAATTTCTGATCGAGTTATTGCAGCACAGCCCCAATATCAAGAGACCCTATCGGATGCCACGAATGAATTGAAAGAGATCAAGGATCAAATTAATGAGTTATTGGAGAAAGGATATATTGTAAGCTCATCACCTTGGGAGCCCAGTTCTTTTGGTAGAGAAGAAGGATGGAAGCTTGAGGATGGTTGTGGATTATCGTGCGTTGAGCAAGTAACCATTAAGAACAAGTACCCTCTGCGATGATTAATGATCTGTTTGATCAGCTAGTTGGAGCCAAGGTATTCTCTAAACTTGAGCATTGTTAATTAGTTTCTTTGTAAATAAAATTTTTGGATCGCTTCTTGTCGAATTCATAATAACTACTTATCTAGAATGTTGAATAGTTAAGGACCATTGGCGGCGGGGTTAACGGGGAATCTGCCCGCGATAACATGGGGACTTTCAATATGCATGATCCTAACCACACAAAATACTGGGTGGCTCTTTTATGACAATGGACTGGATGCAAGAAAGCAACAGAATGGTCTTATTTATGTAGCAATTTGCGGTTAGCTAACGAGATCCATAAGATAGACAACTGGCGGTATCTTTAAGATAGAGAACCAGGAAATAGTAGATGGATATGGTAGTCAAATCTTACTAATTTACTAGCAAATACTACCTCCATTTCAAAATAGATGACTCAAATTTGTACTAACTTTAGTACAAAGTTAATACAAAGTTGGGTCATCTATTTTGGAACAAAGGGAGTATATCAGTGAGCAAGGAAGGTGTGTTGGAAGCTTGGAGAATACATATGTAGTTGATTTTTTACTGTTCTAGAGGCGTCTCTCTTTTCCTATATTGCTAATTGATAGAACTCTCTACCTATTTTATCGAGTCATGCACCAGTGACACATCAGCAAGTCATCCATGTAAGTTTTAAATCTTTGCATTGGTACATCTTCATAGCTACTGCCATGGTACATCATCGGTTCATGCATTTTACGTCGTGAGTGATTTTTTTTGCATTAAGATGTGTGCTCTCATCAATAAGTGGTAGCTGTGTTGGGTGCTTGGCACATGGTGATCCTTCATTATTTTATATTATATGTTATCCCATTGGTTGTTTATGTAGCACCTAATAAACAACATTTCTTTCATCAAGATCATTTAGGGTTTCAGGTTTACGCTATCATCTATAATATTATGTTTCATAGACTCTGTACTGCTGAATTCCCATTATTTATGCAACATTTTTTACTACATGTAGATACTATACGAAGGCGTCGATAGTGACGAAGAAGGCGAGATGATCTACAGGAATGCATGAGGGAGGGAGCTTGTCGGTGGTGTGCATGCAGGGCGTGTCGGGCCTAGTCTTTGGGCGCTTCTGGATGCCTATCTTCTGCGCAAGGTTAATAACACCCGTATGAGTATTATCCAGCATGCACTCAGACGAGCCGCTATGCCCATGGATATGCTTCTCGGGTGGCACATGACCCTTGCTGGGTTCTTGGAGGGGTTTAGGGCGGTCTGCACCACGGCAGCCAGAATGGAAGCTCTTTTGGTCTGAACTAGGTTAAGTACTACCTTAGTTTGTGGTATGTTGGCGAGACTTTATGGATGAACTATGTTGAGAAGTACCGTATGCATACTGTTCAACTATGGTACAACTATGCATGTTAAGTTGTGTGCCGACTACATATCTAACATACCAGTGCAATGGAATTGTAGCCTTGAGCTGCATTTAGCTTGGTAGATGGAAATCCAAGCTTCTCTTATAGCAACATAGGATTGGAATAATGATGCTTTAGTACTCCATCCGTCCTAAAATTCTTGTCTTTGATTTGTGTAAATACCGATGTATCAAATCATGTTTTAGTCAAAATTTTGGGGCGAATAGTATTCTTGTTGTTTTTCAAATTATTGTCACACACCTTTTAGTTTGTGACATCAGGTGATAACATTGCTAGCATCACAAATGCATGCGAGGCGTGGCGACTATCGATGCATGGCTAGAGGTTCTAGGCCCAGCGGTGCATGGTGTGATGTCTACATGGCCACGGAGACCATCATGTTGGTTGTGGGCGTGGCTACATGATGATCACAAGTCTCGATCCAAGTAATACTATAGTGGCCTCTGCGTACATTTCTTTCTCAGTTTGAAATTTCTAGATCAATTGATGACAATTTGATCGATGTTTCCTAAGTCTGAGCAACAGGGTTTATGTACAAAATTTTCAATCCCCAACCCATCCACCCGGACCACGAACTTTGGATTGCATCATGTAGATGTACAAAATCTAGTTCCTAGCGCTGCTAGCGCCTCTGATTGTGATTTTTTCGAGGATCCTAATTAAGCGCCTAAATAAGCGGCTGCATTGTAGGTGCCCAACGCCGAAATATTTCGCTATAGTAGGTAACTACCAATTACTCCCGCATCTCTCCCCTAGGGCCGCGCTCTAAAACCATCGCCGCCGCTCACCGCCCGCCTCCTGCCGCGGATATGAAATCCACTCGTGGAGGTCGATTGGCGTCGTGATGAGCGGGGCCATGGGCGTGGGGGCCTGTCATGGGCCCGTCGTGACGGATCGTGGACTTGGGAGCTAACCACCGGCGTCGTCGTCCATCGCATGGATCAGGATCCCCACGAAAGCTTTGGACTACTCGATGTCCGACCGAGAGAAGCATCGTGTCAGCGAGTGCGATACTCCGTGGTCGATCACAAGCAACAGCACATGCGGCATGGACTGGAATTCCGTTATGGTAATTTTAATTTTTAACCTAGATTTGTCTTCAAGTTTAAGGTTAGAGGTTAATCATTAAACCATCAATACATTGTTGAATTGGCATAATGGAATCTAGCTCTAAATATAATGTTGATCATCGATGCGTAATGATCATTATTTATTCAATCAATCTTTGAGAAATTAATGGTTCATCCATTCCACAATTTAGTGCGTTTTGGTTTTATGCTAAAAGTCAGGACATCATAAAGGTTGTGCATGTTTATTGACAATTTTTTAAAGTACATCATATGATTTATGCTTTCATATGGATTCGATATTGCTTTTTCTCCTTAAATTTTCAAAGTTAATAAATATTTACTTTAAAAATAATTTATAGGCACTACGATATGAAACTTAGGGAATATTAGGTCTTTGTAAACAATGGTGCAGCTTATATCATACATAATTTAAACTTGCAGCCTTATTCTCATGATTATGCGGACATTTCCGAAGGAGATGGATGCACACACTCGAAAAACCCTTGAAGAATTGCAAAATGGACGATTAGCGAGCATAAGCGTATGGCATATCGTTCTTGGCTCTATAGCAAATATCTGGACCCGGCTTGATTAGTATTCTTGAGCACACGAAGGAGTTGCCAAGGATACCAAATGAAGCATGGTGTGAAAGCGAAACACAAGGCGCTAGCCCAATATCTCAGGAATTTGTCGGACAAAGAGAAGGTCCGAAGAAGGCTTTATGAGAACCAGTGTCGGTGTCAAAACCGGCGGATCTCGGGTAGGGGGTCCCGAACTATGCGTCTAGGCGGATGGAGCAGAAGACAAGGGACGATGTTTTACCCAGGTTGGGCCCTCTCGATGGAGGTAAAACCCTACTCCTGCTTGATTAATATTGATGATAAGGGTAGTACAAGAGTAGATCTACCACGAGATCAAAGAGGCTAAACCCTAGAAGCTAGCCTATGGTATGATTGTTGTTAGTCCTACGGACTAAAACCCTCCGGTTTATATAGACACGGAGAGGGCTAGGGTTACAGTCGGTTACAATGGGAGGAGATCTACATATCCGTATTGCCAAGCTTGCCTTCCGCCAAGGAAAGTCCCATCCGGACACGGGGCAGAAGTCTTCAATCTTGTATCTTCATAGTCCGAGTCTGGCCAAGGTTATAGTCGGCTATCCGGACACCCGCTAATCCGGGACTCCTCGGTAGCCCTGAACCCGGGCTTCAATGGCAGCGAGTCCGGCGCGGAAGATTGTCTTCGGCATTGCAAGGCAGGTTCCTCCTCGAATACTTCATATAAGATTTTGAACACAAGGATAGTGTCGGCTCTATAAAATAAGTTCCACATACCGCCGTAGAGAATAATATTTACACAAATCCAATCTGCGGCGTATTCGCGTGACATCACCAGCGACCAAGCCTTTATTGAATTATTTCTTGTCCCACCTCAGTAGCGTTTAGCGGCGGTTTCCAGCACGTCTTGTCGAAGCAGAGATCGTGTCCCCTTATTCGGGATTCTCATCAATACAGGCGTGGGTAACCCAACCGTGCCATTAATTATGGCGCTTGGGAGATAGCGAGTTTTACCCGGCTGGTGGGGGCCGCGTGGTTTCGTCCGCCCATATAAGTGGATAAGGATCTGCCTTTTCCATCTCGCCTTCTTCGTCCTTCGCTTATCCATTTCCACTTTTCGAGCTCCAACGCCCAAGTCCGCACTTCCCACCTCAACCTTCTCCAGCCATGTCCGGGCTGGGCGGTGGATGGCCTCCTCCGTCATGGAGGGCACATCAAAAAGCGAGGAAAGCGGATACTTGTCCAGCGACATCGCGCACCGGCTCCCGGATGAGGGCAACTCATCCCCACCCCGAGCCCCATGAGAGGTGGTGTTCCTCACCCATTTCCTCCATGGACTAGGTTTCCCACTTCACCCATTTGTCCAGGGGCCTCATGTTATACTACGGCCTGGATTTCCATGATCTGCCCCGAACTTCATCCTCAACATCTCGGCGTTCATCGTGGTGTCGAAACCTTCCTCATCCAGCCCGCCCGACATGGCTGAAGACCTTCAATGTCAAGCGAAGGTAGTGGGCGACCGCCAAAGCTGAGTCGGAGGTGCCATGGTGGGCAAGATGCCCAATGTCCTATAGCTCGAGGGCTCCTTCGTAGAGACCATAAAGGGGTGGCAATCGGGGTGGTTCTACATCACCAAGCAGCGTGACCCTGAATGGGCAGCGGCCCTAATTCGATCTGGCATCCCCACGCGGCTCACTTCACGGAAAGAAGGGCTGTCATGGGGTAGTCGGAAGAGCTGACGGACTCAAACCTGCGTCCAAAACCTGGTGAGCAAGAAGCTCAAACTTCGTCAGCGTAGTCAGGTCATGCTCATCCGCGGATCCTCCCGTGCCAACAACGGGCTTTCAGCTTGTGGGAATTTGATCCGGCACAGCACGAACTGAAAGCGAGCTCTTGACACTACATACGAAGGCGCTGGAAGGTGCTTGTTCAAAGAGCGCCGAGCTCCGCATCCGCTACCGGGATCGCGGATTCAGCGCAGCATCAAGCCAGCATAGCTATTTTACCCTTTATGGGATACTTGTTTTCATAGTTTGACTCTATGTGGGATCTAAACTCCCTTACCTTTGGCAGGATTGGCGGAAGGCGTCCGGGCAGATCAATTGTCGGCTCCCTTGACCGAAGACCAGCGGGGCCCGCGCAGCGGGCTGCTGGTTCCGGCACCTACGTGGTGCGGAGAAAAAACCAGAAGAAGAGCGCGGGAACTCGAAAGAGTTCCGGCGCTAGTAGTGTCGGACTCATCGTCCAATGACTCCGGCGGACTCCTCCCAGCGAGGATGGGGAAAGAGGTCTCTCCCGGTGAAGGAAGAAGAAAAGGAAGGCCGCCCCAAGCTGAGGCGGAGGGTCAGAAGGAAGGACCCTTCCTCCGGACTACTCCTAAGCGCCCGGCGAAGGCGAAGTGGCCATCAGGGCCAAGCCCACAGCAAGATCGTAAGTATCCGGATACCAGAATAACTCATGGCGTTCCTTTGTTTACTGATATCTTCGGCGAATATAATCATGTAGCCGCCCGAGCCCAGGTCGGTGTGGCGTCAGTGGCTCCTTAAGCTCGTCGGATGTGAATAGCACTTCACTTCGGCCGCCTCCCCCTCGCTGCGGATGATGCCGAGGTGGAGTCCCAAAAGGTCAAGCCAGGAGGAGGTGGTCTGGAGGCACCACAAGGCAACCTCCGGACTCCAGGCGCAAAGGGACAAAACCCTAAGGGCTCCAAGTCCGGCCTTGGGCGGACACGCGCCGGAACCTTGAGTGGTTCGGAGTCCGGCGCCCCTAGTAGAAGAAACCTCTGACGCCGGTGACCTCGGTCCAACGGAGCACGGATAATCTGCTGGAGGTGTAGCAGGCGCCTCCATCGACGAAACACCGCACTATTATGAGTCGGTGATCCAGGGATTCGATCCTCCAAGGCGGGCTGGTGAAGCTGTGCCAGCCTTCTAACAAGCTTTGAGGTATGTATTTAAGATATGTAAAAATATTACATAGAGCAGTAGCCTGATGCTCGGTTTGGTGTTGGAAAGAAAAGCCGAGGCTGAGGATCTAAAAGATATCTGAGGAGTCTAACATAAGTATATCAATATGGGAATGCAGGCAGCTGCTAACATCTGTCGCATTGCACTGCAGAGGTCGATGCATTGAAGCGAGCCTCGAGTGGTCCGAGCAGGCTCGACCTTGCCAAAGCAGCTCGAGGACAAGGAAGGTAAGTAATACCTTATGTAAATATATCAAAAGATGTGGTTGCAAAAAATGACAAGACCAACGTGAGTATTACAGGGGCCACAACCGGTGGCAACCACGAAAAGCTGTCAAGGCGAAGAAAATGCGGCCGTGGGCGCGATCGGCGAAAAGCAGGAGGAGGGGTGGCGGCGGTGCAGCAAACTCGAGGCTCTTATGAAAAAACACGAGTTTGGAGCTTGACTCAAAGACTCGAGAGTCGATCTTGCCTCACGCCCTTGAGGCGCCAAATCTGCCAGGGCGAAGCCAAAAAGCCCTCCAGAAATTGAGCGATGAAGAACATAGCGGTGGGTAAGGCATTCTTTATGCAAAGCAAGCACGTGAAAGTGAATTACTTGTTACTTACGAGTCGGAGCTCTCCGGGCATTCGCAGATCTGCCTGCGGTGTGTAAACGCTGCCGCATACTACCGGGCGAGGAGGAAGCTCGGCGGAGAAGGTGTTACGGTCTCGATATGCTAAGGCGGACACCGGTGCCTTGAGAGGCCGGTGAAGCAGCTGGTCGAGCTCCATAAGGTGGCGAACAGGCCTGAGAGAACCTTATAGTCCGGCTATGGCACAGGGGTCATGCACAGGAGCTACTTTGGGCTGAGGCGGCTGGCGGATGCCTATCCACGACTTGAGGTCATCAAAGCGCTCGTATGCATCGAAGGCGCCCGTGAATACCTTGCCGTGTTAAATGCCTTTGGGGCAAGATGGATCTGAAGCGCTGGTGACGGATGGACCACCGCAGAACAAGGAGCATCATAAACTGAGATGTATTATGAGGCGTCTGAAGAATGCTGCCTTGTGGCGGATGAATGTTCAAGGATGTAATTTATGGGTAAACTTCGCTCGTGTTATCACTGTCGCTGAAAACTTGTTCATATCGCTAAGCAGCATATTTTGAATTTAAAATATTACCTTATATGCGGCCGTTTATTAAATCGAGAGATGGCGAGTCGTGGCTTACGCCCCCATGCCATGAGTGTTGGGGTGTTTGGGATAAACCTGAGCACTCTTGTTCCCATTCTCACGGTCCTTGAGGGAGGCGCTCAACTGTGAACAAGGCAATCGGACTAGAATGCTTTATCGCTCTCACTTAGCCATAGAATTCTAAAATTTAAATTTCGTGAAGCCCCTAGTATTGAAAGACCAAGTTCAGGCGCTATCCATGCCTAGGCGGACAAGCGGCTCCTCGCTCTAAGCGGCATAAGTCTTTAGGGACTCGAAACCTCTCGAACAGCGACCAGCTCTCGCCCTATCATGACGGTCAGTTTTAGCTTTCTCTACTAAGGTGCTTAACCTAGCTCAACGAGGCTGTCGCAGTAGTTCTCCCAGCGCTACCTTAGCGATATAGCGGGCGTAAGGTACCAAAACATGGGAGCAGGGCAAACCCAACTATTGACCCAAGACATGATTGAACCGATGCATATAATGCTATAAGTTAGAGTGCGGCACTTTCGTGAGAGTGTTGGACTTCTCACACCATATTACAGGGTACTTAAGCCCTGGTGTATTAGCCATTACCAAAGTGTGCGGTTGCATAATGTCATAACTGAACATATTCACATAAAAGGAATGCAACAATAGACAAAAGCTATGTATTGTTTATTTCAAAAGGCTGCATAAAGAAGAACAATACAAATAGTGTGATAAGCAGGAGATGGGACTATTTGACATGTCCCCCTCCGAGTAGCTGTGGGATGGTATGTAAGACAGGTATTTAGCTTGTTATAGAGACCACCTTGACATTCGGCGTAGTTTTACTGCCTCCTGGTTGTTGCATCGTGTGTTGAGATTGTCTTGCGGACGGGCCTTCCGGAGTGGAGTCCTGAAAGTAAGAAAAAGAATGACAAAATCGGGAGCCCCTAGTGCGGTTGAGCTGCATTTTGGGCATGCCGTGGTCGCGCCCTCCCCTATGCCCATGGTATTTCAGGGCGTAATTATGTGCAGCGTGAGTACTGTTTTCGCAATTTAGCGAGGGCTGAGGTTGGGGCCGCATTGCTATCGTGCTTTCGGGCGATGCCGGCGGTCTTGTTGTAGGTTACTCGGGCGGCAGCGGTGTCCGGATGTTTAATAGCGGTTGGAGAATTGCCTTGAGAGGCTACTTTGTACTTCCACCGAGAGGTCGCCGTATGCTCCTCCGTTCGGAGGGCGTTGGTGTTTCCATTGACCGTAATGACTCCTCGAGGGCTGGCATCTTGAGCTTGAGGTATCGTGGTGCAGCACCGTATTGAACTTTACCGTGCGGTTCGTCCGAAGCGATGCATGACAGCCAACTGCGGAGCAGGACTATGTTGAAGATTAACTCCTCGGCGGAAATTATCCGGGATCGAAGACCACCTCAAGTGTAACGCTGAGCCTGTCAGTTGACCTCTATACAGGTATGGCGGGGAGTTCGGAATAGGGGGTGTCGGGATAGCGAACTATCATCATCGGCGGACTCCAAGACTATGAAGATACAAGATTGAAGACTTCGTCCGTGCGGATGGGACTTTCCTTGGCATGGAAGGCAAGCTTGGCGATCACGGATATGTAGATCTCCTACCATTGTAACCGACTATGTGTAACCCTAGCCCTCTCGGTGTCTATATAAACGGATGGCTTTAGTCCATAGGGCGAACAACAATCATACCATAGGCTAGCTTCTAGGGTTTAGCCTCTTTGATCTCGTGGTAGATCCACTCTTGTAACACACATCATCAATATTAATCAAGCGGGGCGTAGGGTTTTACCTCCATCAAGAGGGCCCAAACCTGGGTAAAACATCATGTCCCTGTCTCCTGTTACCATCCGCCTAGCGCACGATTGGGACCCCCTACCGAGATCCGCCGGTTTGACACCGACATTGGTGCTTTCATTGAGAGTTCCTGCGTGTGTCGTCACCGATAGGCTCGATGGCTTCTTCGACCATCATCAGCAGCGCAGTCCGGTGAACTTTTCTCCCCGGACAGATCTTCGTGTTGGCGGCCGCCTGCGGGCGATTAAGCAGCCATCTGGAGCAGATCGAAAGCTCGCCCCTGGCGTCGAGTCAGATTTGGAAGTTTGAACTTCACGGTGACATCCGCGAGGACTTGATCCTCGATGGAGTCGAGCCACAACCCGGCGTGCCGCCTTTGTCACAGCGAGCATGATTTAGCTCTACGGCGGACGGTACCACAGGCCGCTTTCGAACCGCTCCGATCTTCAATTCGGGCGGCTCGCGCATGGTCGGGGATGGATGGCTAGACACCGCCTCGGGGCTGCAACCTCTCTGGCGATAAGGCGAACACTGATCTTGTCCCTCATAAAGCTCCGCGACTCGAGTACGGACTCCTTGCGGACTTGAACCTCCAGCGCCCCCGATCGAATCCGATTGGGTGTCGGTCATAGAGTTCACCGCGCGGACATCTTTCAACTCTCACCTTTTGGCGACATCTTGAGTTTGCTAAAGTACCTCTCGTTGTCGGAGAGCCCAGGCGGACTGCGGTCGGGGCGGTTGGGATCTGCGGACGACGAAGAAATTCAAAGCCCACCCACCACCCTTTGTAGCAGCCCTGTCGACGATCTAGCCGACATGCTAGACTACGACTCGAAGACATCGGCGGTATGGGCGGCGATGCGGAGGCGAACAAAGAACCAGCGCCTACCGGACGCTGGAAAGCCACCTCATCATATGACATATACATGGTGGATATCCCAAAGGATGGGAATAAGCGAAGGAGCAGAGGAGGATGACCCTCCAAGAAACAGCCAAGCGCCCGGCGTCGGTGGCGCGCTCTCAATCCGCCACGGCAAGAATGAAGATTCCGGCGCGGGAGATAACAATACACGGACCGTGCGAAGATAATCCACTCCGGCAAAGATCGGTAGCGGGGAGGATGTAGCGCCAGCCCTCACGAAGGCGGCGGAAGAAGAGGTAGAGAGTTATATGCCTCCTCCGGAGGCAAAAGCAAGCCTCGGCGACGATGAATTCGTCATGCACGAGGATCCCGTCCGAACAAGGCGTTTTAGGCGCGGGCTTATAGGCCATGGCGAACAGCCTCAGAAAAAGTAGCAACAGCTTAGAGCTGATCGGGATCGCTGGCTGGCGGATGGATTTGAAGTCCTCGGCGGCGAAGAGCATGAGCTCGAGCGCCCCTCAAAAGCTACCCTAAGCATAAGCTGCTCCCCGATTAGAGGAGGCTTACGAACCCGCATCACCGGGAGACAATCGGCTGACCGACCACCCGTGGTCGCGGCGAAGAAGGCCTCTAGGCCCTTCACTAGAACCGTACCCGGCATCGCTCAAAAAGCACCGCGCCACGAGGGAGCGCTCCGGACCTGCGAGATATATTGGAGGACAAGGCAAGACAATCAAGATCGATCTATGGATCGGCGTGGGCATACGAGTGCGTGGCGACAACCGTCGCGCGGACCTGATAGAATCGGCGGGCGAACAAAAGCAGACAAAGCTCTTTTGAGCTCCGTCGTGATATCGCCCGATCTGGCGCCGCACCCCGCTATGCTTCCTGAGGCGAAGTAATGGATCATCAAATCCCCAAAGGGTTTAAACCCGTCAATATTGAATCCTATGATGGCACAAGCAGACCCGCGGTTTGGATGAAGACTATCTCCTTCCACATCCATGGCCCTTGGTGGCGATCTTCACACCATCAAATACCTCCCCTCAAGCTTAAAGGACCAGCCCGACATTGGCTCAACAGCTTGCCAGCGAGTCAATTGGGAGCTGGGAGGACACAAACCGCATTCCTTGATAACTTCGGGGGCACTTATATGCGACCACCAGATCTTGATGACCTAAGCCACATAATTCAGCAGCTAGGCGAATCGGCCGGACAATTACGGACCGGGTTCTTAACCAAGAAAAACCAAATCGTATTTATCCGGATGCGGAGGCCCTCGCGGCCTTCAAGCATAACATCCATGAGTGAGAGTGGCTTGCGGCACCTAGGACAGGAAAAGCCGAAATCCATGGCAGCCCTCACATCACTCATGACCGGCTTCCTGCGCATGTGAGGACAGCTGGCTATGCGCAGCAACAACCTTAGCAAAAATTCTGGCAGTCCGGACTTCAAGGACCCGAAATGGCAGGCAGCGTCGTAACAAAACAAAGCGCCGCGTGCTTGGCGACAATATTGAGGATCGGCAATCAATGCGGATTGAGGAGAGCTCTAAACCGGTCAGCGGAAAAAGCCATTCAAAAGAACTACTCGGGTCCGTCAATTTTGGACCCGAATACTCGAGCAGCATGCGGATACATGGCACCCTCGAAAACCAGCTAACCACACCAGCGAGGGACTGTTGGGTATTCAATAAGGCAGGCAAGTTAATTGCGAAAACAATGACAAGGGCTGCATAAGCGATGGCGAGGCGAGACCCAACCGCCCGAACAATAGAGGACGAGAAGGTTTCCCCAGTGCGGACGGTAAACATGATATCATAACGTACATACCCAAAAAGAAGCGAATCGTGCACTTTCGGGGATGTCTGGCGATGGAGCCGATTGCCCGAAGTTCAATCCATGGTCCTCCTGCCCGATCACTTTTGACGAAGGACCACCCCACCGACATCCCATACGGTGGATTGCGCGCCTAGTCTTAGACCCAATGCGTCGATGGATTTCACCTAACGAGTCACGATGGGCCGGCGACGAACCTGCTTTACCGAGGATCTGATGTGCAAAATCGGCATAGACCCCTCAAGATTAAACCTACCAAAGCGACCTTTAAAGCGTCATACCAGGTGTAAAGCCAATTGTATAGGCTCAATTACTGGAAGTGGTCTTTGGATGCCGGATAACTTCCGGGCGAGGTTAATCTTCCACATAGTCCCGTTCATGGCGGCTATCATGCCTTCTTCGGACGTGCAGCGTTTACAAAGTTCAGCGGTGCCGCTCTGCGCATACCTCAAGCTCAAGATGCGGGGCCCTCGAGTCATCACGGTCAGCGGAAACGGAGCGTTCTCTCGCGCGGAGGAACATCTGGCTGACTCTCGCGGCAGAAGTGCAATGCAGCCTCTTAAGGCAATTCTCGAGTCCGGCGTTAGCGGCGGACCACCTTAAGCGCGGCGAGTAACTTACAACAAGACCACCTGCACGTTCGAGAGCACGCGTAGCGATGCGGCTAACCCAGCTCTGCGAAGCGTCAAGCGCGGTCCTTCGCGTACACCATTACGCTCTAAAGATACCATGGGCATGGGGAGAGAGCGCGACCACGATAAACCAGGCTGCGGCTCAACCACACGGGGCTCTCAAGTGTGTACGTTCCTTTTTATTTTATTTTTACCTTTTACTTTTTACCCACGAGGACTCCGTTTGTTAGAGCCTAAATGGCGCACAGACACCGCGAACTTCGGATGCAACAACCCGGGAAGGATAAAGGCTACATGAATATCTGGTGGTCTCCATTACGAGCATTTTTTACACCAATCTGCAGCCTACCCACGGAGAGGACATGTTAACGAGTCCCATACCTTGCTTATCGCACTATTTGTATCGTTACGCATTCGTAGCAGCACTTATTGAATAAAACAATGCAGCACCTTTTGCTTATAATTGCATTTCTTTTTCATACATATGTTCATTCACGGCATGTTGCATCCAGTACACTTTGGTATGGCTATTATATACCAGGGGCTATGTTTCCGCATTATGGTATGATGAGTCGAACACTTTCTAAGTCGGCACCCCAAACTTATAGCACTATATGCATCGGCTCCGAATCATGTCTTGGGTCAATAGTTGGGTATTGCCCGGCTCCCATGTTTTGGTACCTTACGTTCCGTTATATCGGCTAAGGTAGCAGGGAGAACCACTAGCGATTCCGCCCAGTTGAGCTTGAGTTAGCATACGCCTCGATGGAAAAGCTAAAACTGATCGTCATGATGGCGAGCGAGGCGATTCTTCGAGAGGTTTTTCGCGAGTCATAAAGACTTATGCGCTTAGAGTGAGGAGCGGATACTGTCCGGCCAAAGGCGTGGATAAGCGCCCCAAATTCGACCTTCGAGACTAGGGCTTCACCGAAATTTAAAATTAGCAAATTTAAAATTATAGAATTCTATGGCTAAGTGAGAGTGTTCAAGCATTATAAGTCTGGTTGCCTTGTTAGCGCTGTGTTTAGCGCCTCCTAGATGGACCCAAAAATGGGAACAAGAGCGCTCAAGTTTATCGAAAACCCGGCTTTTCTCGTGGCATGGGGGCTGAAGCCCGACGACTTGCCATCTCTCAGATTTAATAAACAGCCGCCTGAGAAGGTAATATTTTAAATTAACAAAGCGTTGCTTAAGCATATGAACTAAGTTTTCAGCGCGCGGGATAACAAAATGTGAGTCTACTCAAATATTACATCTTTGGAGCACTCACCCGCAATAGTCTTGGCGCCCTTGACACACTCTTATAATACATCTCGGTCGTCGATGCTCATTGCCCTCTGGTGGCGGGTCCGTCCACGAGCCACGGGCATCCATCTTGCCCCAGTACACTTTTGCGCGGGCACAGGGCCCGGCGGGCACCCTCAATACAAGCGGAATGCTTGATGACTTCTACCCGCACGCATCCATCAACCGCCGCACAGGGCAGAGTAGCTCCCAGGCATGTTGCATCCAGTACACTTTGGATCGCACTATTTATGTCGTTACGCATTAGTAGCAGCACTTATTGAATAAAACAATGCAGCACCTTTTTGCTTATAATTGCATTTCTTTTTCATACATATGTTCATTCACGACATGTTGCATCCGTACACTTTGGTATGGCTAATATACACCAGAACTTATGTTTCCCACATCATGACAAGTCACGGCACGAGACTTATAGCACTATATCCATCGGCTCGAATCATGTCTTGGGTCAATAGTTGGGTTTGCCCGGCTCCCATGTTTTGGTACCTTACGTTCCGTTATATCGTGCTAAGGTTGCCTTTGGGAGAACCACTGCGATTCCGCCCAGTTGAGCTGGGTTAACACCTCGATGGAAAGCTAAAACCGACCGTCATGATGAGGCGAGAGCGATACGCTGTTCGAAGGTTTTCGCGAGTCCTTAAAGACTTATGCCGCTTAGGCGAGGGCGGATCTTGTCCGGCCAAAGCGTGAGATGGCGCCCCCAAATTGACCTTCCGAAGACTGGGGCCGCCCGAAATTTAAAATTAGCCGAAATATAAAATTATAGAATTCTATGGCTAAGTGAGACTGTTCAAGCATTATAAGTCTGGTTGCCTTGTTACGCTGTGTTGGCGCCTCCCTAGATGGACCCAAAAATGGGAACAAAAATGGCTTCAAGTTTATCCGAAAACCCCAGGCACTCGTGGCATGGGGCTGAAGCCGACGACTTGCCATCTCTCAGATTTGATAAACAGCCGCCTGAAGGTAATATTTTAAATTAACAAGCGTTGCTTAAGCGCATATGAACTAAGTTTTTCAGCGCACAGGATAACAAAATCTGAGTCTACTCAAATATTACATCTTTGGAGCACTCACCCGCAATAGTGCGGGCGCCCTTCAACACACTCTTATAATACATCTCGGGCGTGCGATGCTCGCTTGCCCTCTGGTGGCGGGTCCGTCCGACCACGGGCATCCATCTTGCCCAGTGTGCACCTTTAGCGGCGGGCAAGGCCCGGCAGGCACCCTCAATACAAAGCGGAATGCTTGATGGCTTCTACCGCAGACACGCATCCATCGCCCGCCCGCACAGGCGAGTAGCTCCCGGGCACGCATGCTCTCCAGGCCCGCAGCCGAACTATAAAGGCCCTTCGCAGCCTGTTGAAGCCTGTGAAACTCGACCAGCTGCTTCGGCTGGTGCGCTAAAGGCTGCCGGATGTCGGTCTCGGCATCATCTTGAGACCGAAGACCTTCTCCGTCGAGCTCCCTCCTCGGCCCGGTAGAATCTCGGCGACGCCGGACACGCTGCGAGGAAGATCTGCTGACAGCTCTGGAGAGCTCCGGTCGGGTAAGCAACAGGTAATGCTGCTCACATGCATACACTGCACGAAAAATGCCTTACCGCTGCTATTTTCTTCACCGCCTCACAACCTCACGGAGGCCTTGTAAACCGGCCTTAGCGGCTTTGGCACTCTCAAGAGCCGTTGCAAGCTCCAGACTCTCGAGTCTTGAGTCACGCTCCAAGCTCTCATGTTTTTCACGAGATCCTGGAGCTCTTGCATGTACCTCCGCCACCGCGCCTCTTGCTTCTCTCGCTCGGTGCGCTCCAGCGGCATTATTCGTTCGGCGGGCCACCGCCTCCTCCAGTCGCCACCTCATTAGTGGCCCCTACAATACCACGTTATCCTTGTCATTTTTCTTGCAGCAAATCCTTTTACTGCAGGTACAATTTTCATAAGGTATTACTCACCTTCTTTTCCTCGAGTACGCTTCTTGGCATGGCGGAGCCTCGTTCTCGGACATTCGAGGTTTTCCTTCAAAAGTATTGACCTCCAGCGGTCGGTCTGGGTAGTCAGACAACTTTGCAATCCCATATTGACATATTTTTATGACTCCTGCGTTTATCTTTCTAAAGATCCTCGAGTCCGGCTTTTCTTTCCGAACACGAACCGAGCATCGGGGGCCTCTTGTCTATCGCGGTACCCACTGTTTTACTTGAGCATTGTTAATTAGTTTCTTTGTAAATAAAATTTTTGGATCGCTTCTTGTCGAATTCATAATAACTACTTATCTAGAATGTTGAATAGTTAAGGACCATTGACGGCCGGGGTATTAACAGGGGAATCTGCCACGACGATAACATGGGGACTTTCAATATGCATGATCCTAACCACACAAAATACAGGGTGGCTCTTTTATGACAATGGACTGATGCAAGAAAGCAACAGAATGGTCTTATTTATGTAGCAATTTATGTTAGCTAACGAGATCCATAAGATAGACAATCATGTATCTTTAAGATAGAGAACCAGGAAATAGTAGATGGATATGGTAGTCAAATCTTACTAATTTACTAGCAAATACTATTTATTTTCAAAATAGATGACTCAAATTTGTACTAACTTTAGTACAAAGTTAATACAAAGTTGGGTCATCTATTTTGGAACAAAGGGAGTATATCAGTGAGCAAGGAAGGTGTGTTGGAAGCTTGGAGAATACATATGTAGTTGATTTTTTACTGTTCTAGAGACGTCTCTCTTTTCCTATATTGCTTAATTGATAGAACTCTCTACCTATTTTATCGAGTCATGCACCAGTGACACATCAGCAAGTCATCCATGTAAGTTTTAAATCTTTGCATTGGTACATCTTTACGCAGCTCTGCCATGGTACATCATCAGTTCATGCATTTTACGTCGTGAGTGATTTTTTTTTTTGCATTAAGATGTGTGCTCTCATCGTCGTGGTAACTGTGTTGGGTGCTTGGCACATGGTGATCCTTCATTATTTTATATTATATGTTATCCCATTGGTTGTTTATGTAGCACCTAATAAACAACACATTTCTTTCATCAAGATCATTTAGGGTTTCAGGTTTACGCTATCATCTATAATATTATGTTTCATAGACTCTGTGCCTGCTGAATTCCCATTATTTATGCAACATTTTTTACTACATGTAGATACTATCTCAAGACGCCGATAGTGACGAAGAAGGCCGATGATCTACAGTGAATCGCAAGGGGAGGGAGCTTGTCGGTGGTGTGCATGCCAGACGTGTCAGGCCTAGTGCTGGGCGCTACGGATGCCCTATCTTCTGCCGCAAGGTTAATAACACCCGTATGAGTATTATCCAGCATGCACTCAGACGAGCCGCTAGCCACGCCCATGGATATGCTTCTCGGGTGGCACACGCGGCCCTTGCTGGGTTCTTGGAGGGGGTTTAGGGCAGTGCGCGCACCCTGGCAGCCAGAATGGAAGCTCTTTTGGTCTGAACTAGGTTAAGTACTACCTTAGTTTGTGGTATGTTGGCGAGACTTTATGGATGAACTATGTTGAGAAGTACCGTATGCATACTGTTCAACTATGGTACAACTATGCATGTTAAGTTGTGTGCCGACTACATATCTAACATACCAGTGCAATGGAATTGTAGCCTTGAGCTGCATTTAGCTTGGTAGATGGAAATCCAAGCTTCTCTTATAGCAACATAGGATTGGAATAATGATGCTTTAGTACTCCATCCGTCCTAAAATTCTTGTCTTTGATTTGTGTAAATACCGATGTATCAAATCATGTTTTAGTCAAAATTTTGGGACGGAGTATTTTCTTGTTGTTTTTTCAAATTATTGTCACACACCTTTTAGTTTGTGACATCAGGTGATGACATTGCTAGCATCACAAATGCATGCGAGACGTGACGACTATCGATGCATGGCTAGAGGTTCTAGGCGGCCAACGGTGCATGGTGTGATGTCTACATGGCCACGGAGACCATCATGTTGGTTGTGGCGTGGCTACATGATGATCACGAAGTCTCGATCCAAGTAATACTATAGTGGCCTCTGCGTACATTTCTTTCTCAGTTTGAAATTTCTAGATCAATTGATGACAATTTGATCTGATGTTTCACAAGTCCTGAGCAACAGGGTTTATGTACAAAATTTTCAATCCCCAACCCATCCACCCCGGACACGAACTTTGGATTGCATCATGTAGATGTACAAAATCTAGTTCCTAGCGCCTGCCCCAAGCGCCTACGATTGTGATTTTTTTTCCAGGATCCTAATTAAGCGCCTAAATAAGCCGGCTGCATTGTAGGTGCCCAACGCCGAAGTATTTCCGCTATAGTAGGTAACTACCAATTACTCCCCGCATCTCTCCCCTAGGGCACGCTCTAAAACCATCGCCGCCGCTCACACGCCCGCCTCCCTGCCGCCGGATATGAAATCCACTCGTGGAGGTCGATTGGCCGTCGTGAGAGCGGGCCATGGACGGGGGGCCTGTCATGGACGCCGCCGTGACAGATCGTGGACTTATGGAGCTAACCACCGACGTTGCCGCCCATCGCATGGATCAGGATCCCCACGAAAGCTTTTGACTACTTCGGGTCCGACCCAGAGAAGCATCGTGTCAACGAGGTGCAGTACTCCGTGGTCGATCACAAGCAACAGCACATGCACGGCATGGACTGGAATTCCGTTATGGTAATTTTAATTTTTTAACCCTAGATTTGTCTTCAAGTTTAAGGTTAGAGGTTAATCATTAAACCATCAATACATTGTTGAATTGGCATAATGGAATCTAGCTCTAAATATAATGTTGATCATCAGTACGTAATGATCATTATTTATTCAATCAATCTTTGAGAAATTAATGGTTCATCCATTCCACAATTTAGTGCGCTTTTGGTTTTATGCTAAAAGTCGACATCATAAAGGTTGTGCATGTTTATTGACAATTTTTTTAAAGTACATCATATGATTTATGCTTTCATATGGATTCGATATTGCTTTTTTCTCCTTAAATTTTCAAAGTTAATAAATATTTACTTTAAAAATAATTTATAGGCACTACAAGATGAAACTTAGGGAATATTAGGTATCAGAAACAATGGTGCAGCTTATATCATACATAATTTAAACTTGCAGCCTTATTCTCATGATTATGCGGACATTTCCGAAGGAGAGATGGATGCACACACTCAGAAAACCCTTGAAGAATTGCAAAATGGACAGTGCAACGAGCATAAGCGTATGGCATATCGTTGCGCGCTCTATGGCAAATATCTGGACCCGGCTTCAGTTAGTATTCTTGAGCACACCGAAGGAGTTGCCAAAGGATACCAAATGAAGCATGGTGTGAGAGCGAAACACAAGGCGCTAGCCCAATATCTCAGGAATTTGTCGGACAAAGAGAAGGTCCGAAGAAGGCTTTATGAGAACCAGTGTCGGTGTCAAAACCGGCGGATCTCGGGTAGGGGGTCCCGAACTATGCGTCTAGGCGGATGGAACAGAAGACAAGGGACACGATGTTTTTACCCAGGTTCGGGCCCTCTCGATGGAGGTAAAACCCTACTCCTGCTTGATTAATATTGATGATAAGGGTAGTACAAGAGTAGATCTACCACGAGATCAAAGAGGCTAAACCCTAGAAGCTAGCCTATGGTATGATTGTTGTTCGCCCCACGGATTAAAACCCTCCGGTTTATATAGACACCGGAGAGGGCTAGGGTTACACAGTAGTCGGTTACAATGGGAGGAGATCTACATATCCGTATTGCAAGCTTGCCTTCCACGCCAAGGAAAGTCCCATCCGACACGGGACGAAGTCTTCAATCTTGTATCTTCATAGTCCGTGAGTCTGGCCAAAGGTTATAGTCCGCTATCCGGACACCCGCTAATCCAGACTCCTCAAGAGCCCCTCGAACCAGGCTTCAATGACGATTTAGTCCGCACGGAGATTGTCTTCGGCATTGCAAGGCAGGTTCCTCCTCCGAATACTTCATATAAGATTTTGAACACAAGGATAGTGTCCGGCTCTATAAAATAAGTTCCACATACCGCCGTAGAGAGAATAATATTTACACAAATCCAATCTGCTGACGTATTCCGCAGCGTGACATCACACCGCGGCCAAGCCTTTATTCGAATTATTTTACTGTCCCACCTCAGCGCGTTTAGCGAGGCGGTTTCCCTGGCACGTCTTGTCGGAGCAGAGATCGTGTCCCCTTATTCCGGGATTCTCATCAATACGGGCGTGGGTAACCCAACCGTGCCATTAATTATGGCGCTTGGGAGATAAGCGAGTTTTACCAGGCTGGTGGGGGCACGTAGTTTCGTCCGCCCATATAAGTGGATAAGGATCTGCCTTTTCCATCTACGCCTTCTTCGTCCTTCGCTTATCCATTTCCACGCACTCGAGCTCCAACGCCCAAGTCCGCACTTCCCACCTCAACCTTCTCCAGCCATGTCCGGAGCTGGAGGCAGGTGGATGGCCTCCTCCGTCATGGAGGGGCACATCAAAAAGCCGAGGAAAGCCGGATACTTGTCCAACGACATCGCGCACCGGCTCCCAGATGAGGGGCAACTCATCCCCACCCCCAGGCCCCATGAGAGGGTGGTGTTCCTCACCCATTTCCTCCGCGGACTAGGTTTCCCACTTCACCCATTTGTCCGGGGCCTCATGTTATACTACGGCCTGGATTTCCATGATCTGGCCCCGAACTTCATCCTCAACATCTCGGCGTTCATCGTCGTGTGCGAGGCCTTCCTCTGCATCCAGCCCCACTTCGCTTATGGCTGAAGACCTTCAATGTCAAGTCAAGGTAGTGGGCGGCCGCCAAGCTGAGTGCGGAGGTGCCATGGTGGGCAAGATGCCCAATGTCCTATGGCTCGAGGGCTCCTTCAGAGACCATAAAGGTGGCAATCGGGTGGTTCTACATCACCAAGCCACGGACCTGAATGGGCAGCGCCCCTGAATTCGATCCGCATCCCCACGCTGCTCACTTCGGAAAGAGAAGGGCTGTCATGGGTAATTCGAAGAGCTGACCGACTCCAAACCTGCGCCCAAAACCTGGTGAGCAAGAAGCTCAAACTCGCCAACGTAGTCCAGGTCATGCTCATCCGCGGATCCTCCCGTACAACAACGGGCTTTCAGCTTGTGGAATTTGATCCGCACAGCACCGAACCTCGAGCAGTGCTCTTCGACACTACATACGAAGACGCCTCGAAGGTGCTGTTCAAGGGCGCCGAGGTTCCCGCATCCGCTACCGAGGATCGCTGGATTCAGCGCGCAGCATCGCCAACGCGTAAGCTATTTTACCCTTTATGGGATACTTGTTTTCATAGTTTGACTCTATGTGGGATCTAAACTCCCTTACCTTTGACAGATTGGCGTAAGACGCCCGGGCAGATCAATTGTCCGCCCCTTGACCGAAGACTCAGCGGACGCCCGCTTGACGGGTTGCTGGTTCCGCACCTTACGTGGTGCCGAGAAGAAGGCTAAGAAGAAGGGCACGGAACTCGAAGAGTTCCCGGCGCCTGGTGGTGTCGGACTCATCGTCCAATGACTCCGAGGCGGACTCCTCCCACGAAAACGAGGATGGGGAAAGAGAGGTCTCTCCCCAGCGGGGGGAGAGAAGAAAAGGAAGGCCGCCCCAACTGGGGGGCGG
The DNA here is from genome assembly GCA_021605205.1 of Aegilops longissima. NCBI lineage: Eukaryota > Viridiplantae > Streptophyta > Magnoliopsida > Poales > Poaceae > Aegilops > Aegilops longissima. The sequence goes on along the minus strand of JAHIAM010004905.1, from coordinate 39,808 downwards.
AGGGTCCAAGAAGGGAAGGACCCTTCCTCCGGACTACTCCACAAACGCCGACGACGGCGAAGAGGAGTGGCCATCCAGGGCCAAGCCCCTGGCAAGATCGTAAGTATCCGGATACCGTAATAACTCATGGCGTGCCTTTGTTGCACAAGATCTTCGACGCCAATATAATCATGTAGCCCGCCCGAGCCCAGGTCGGTGTGTCGCCGAGTGGCTCCTTAAGCTCGCCGGATGTGAATAGCACTTCACTTCCGCCGCCTCCTCCCTCGCCATGGATGATGCCGAGGTGGAGTCCCAAAAGGGTCCAAGCCAGGAGGAGGTGGTCCTGGAGGCACCACAAGGCAACCTCCCGGACTCCAGGCGCAAAGGGGACAAAACCCCTAAGGGCTCCAAGTCCGGCACTGGGCCGGACACCGCACCGGAACCTTCAGTGGTTCCGGAGTCCGGCAGGCGCCCCCCTAGTAAGAAGGGGAAACCTACGACGCCGGTGACCTCGGTCCAACCGGAGGCACCGGATAATCTGCTGGAGGTGCTTAACGGCGCCTCCATCGACGAGGAGCACCGCACTATTATGAGTGCGGTGATCCAGAAGGTTCAGTCCTCCAAGAGCGGGCTGACTGAAGCCTGTGCCAGCCTTCTAACAAGCTTTGAGGTATGTATTTAAGATATGTAAAAATATTACCGCATAGACAGTAGCCCCTGATGCTCAGTTTGGTGTTCGGAAAGAAAAGCCGAACTGAGGATCTAAAAGATATACGCAGGAGTCTAACATAAGTATATCAATATGGGAATGCAGGCCGCGCTGCTAACATCTGTCGCACTGACTGCAGAGGTCGATGCATTGAAGCAGAGCCTCGAGTGGTCCGAGAACGAGCTCGACCTTGCCAAGAAGCAGCTCGAGGACAAGGAAGGTAAGTAATACCTTATGTAAATATATCAAAAAGATGTGGTTGCAAAAAAATGACAAGACCAACGTGAGTATTACAGGGGCCACAACCCAGGTGGCAACCCTGAAGAAAGCGCTGTCCAAGGCCGAAGAAAATGCGGCCGTGGAGCGCATCGAGCGAGAAAAGCAGGAGGCGCGGGTGGCGGCGGTGCAGCAAGAGCTCCAGGCTCTTATGAAAAAACACGAGAGTTTGGAGCTTGACTCAAAGACTCGAGAGTCCGATCTTGCCTCTGCCCTTGAGAGCGCCAAATCTGCCAAGGCCGAAGCCCAAAAAGCCCTCCAGGAAATTGAGGCGATGAAGAACATAGCGGTGGGTAAGGCATTCTTTATGCAAAGCAAGCACGTGAAAGTGAATTACTTGTTACTTACCCGAGTCCGGAGCTCTCCAGAGCATTCGCAGATCTGCCCTGCGAAGCAGGTCCGACGCTGCAGATACTACCGGGCCGAGGAGGAAGCTCGACGGAGAAGGTGTTCTCGTCTCAAGATGCTAAGGGCCGGACACCCGGTGCCTTGAGAGGCCAAATAAGCAGCTGGTCGAGCTCCATAAGGTTTAACAGGCCCTGAAGGGCCTTATAGTCCGGCTATGGCCTCGGGAGGTCATGCCTGGAGCTACTTTGGGCTGAGGCGGTCATGGATGCCTATCCACGACTTGAGGTCATCAAGCGCCAGATGCATCGAAGGCGCCAGAGGGCCTTGCCCGTGTTAAATTGCACTGGGGCAAGATGGATGCTGAGAAGCGGTGACAGATGGGCCACCGCAGGCAAGGAGCATCGCAAGCCCGAGATGTATTATGAGGGCGCCTGAAGGGTGCCTGCCTTGTGGCGGATGAATGTTCCAAGGATGTAATTTATGAGTAAACTCGCTCGTGTTATCCTGTGCGCTGAAAACTTGTTCATATGCGCTAAGCAACGCCTTTTGAATTTAAAATATTACCTTATGTGCGGCCGTTTATTAAATCTGAGAGATGGCGAGTCGTCGGCTTCTGCCCCCATGCCATGAGTGTTGGGGTGTTTGGGATAAACCTGAGCACTCTTGTTCCCATTCTACGGTCCTTCGAGGGAGGCGCTCAGCACAACGAACAAGGCAATCGGACTAGAATGCTTTATCGCTCTCACTTAGCCATAGAATTCTAAAATTTAAATTTCGACGAAGCCCCTAGTATTCGAAAGACCAAGTTCAGGGCGCTATCCATGCCTAGGCCGGACAAAGCCGGCTCCTCGCTCTAAGCGGCATAAGTCTTTAGGGACTCGAAACCTCTCGAACAGCGACCAGCTCTCGCCCTATCATGACGGTCAGTTTTTAGCTTTCTCTACTAAGGTGCTTAACCTAGCTCAACCGGGGCACAATCGCAGTAGTTCTCCCAGCGCTACCTTAGCCGATATAACGGAACGTAAGGTACCAAAACATGGGAGCCGGGCAAACCCAACTATTGACCCAAGACATGATTCGGAGCCGATGCATATAATGCTATAAGTTCGGGGTGCGGCACTCGTGAGAGTGTTCGGACTTCTCACACCATATTCTGGGGTACTTAAGCCCCTGGTGTATTGGCCGTACCAAAGTGTACGGTTGCATAATGTCATAACTGAACATATTCACATAAAAAAGGAATGCAACAATAGACAAAAGCTATGTATTGTTTATTCAAAAAGGCTGCAGTAAAAGAAGAACAATACAAATAGTGTGATAAGCAGGAGATGGGACTATTTGACATGTCCCCCTCCAGGGGCGAGCTGTGGGATGGTATGTAAGACAGGTATTTAGCTTGTTATAGAGACCACCTTGACATTCGACGTAGTTTTTCTGCCTCCCTGGTTGTTGCATCGTGTGTTCGGAGATTGTACTGCCGGACAGGCCTTCCGGAGAGTGGAGTCCTGAAAGTAAGAAAAAAGAATGACAAAATCGGGAGCCCCTAGTGCGGTTGAGCTGCATTTTGGGCATGCCGTGGTCGCGCCCCTCCCCCTATGCCCATGGTATTTCAGGAGCGTAATTATGTACGCGTAGTACTGTTTTCGCAATTTCGCGAGGGCTGAGGTTGGGGCCGCATTGCTATGCGTGCTCGGAACGTGCCAGGCGGTCTTGTTGTAGGTTACTCCGGGCGCGCTTGACGGTGTCCGGATGTTTAATAGCCGGACTGGAGAATTGCCTTGAGAGGCTACTTTGTACTTCCACCGCGAGGGTCGCCAGATGCTCCTCCGCTCGAGAGAGCGCTCGTGTTTCCATTGACCGTAATGACTCTCGAGGGCCTGGCATCTTGAGCTTGAGGTATGCGAGTGCAGCACCGTATTGAACTTTGCAATGCGGTTCGTCCGAGCAAAGGCATGACAGCCATCGCGAACGGGACTATGTTGAAGATTAACTCCTCGCTTCGGAAATTATCCGGGGATCCGAAGACCACCTCAAGTGTAACTGAGCCTGTACAGTTGACCTCTATACCTGGTATGACGCTGAGGGAGTTCCGGAATAGGGGGTGTCCGGATAGCCGAACTATCATCATCGGCCGGACTCCAAGACTATGAAGATACAAGATTGAAGACTTCGTCCCGTGCCCGGATGGGACTTTCCTTGGCATGGAAGGCAAGCTTGGCGATACGGATATGTAGATCTCCTACCATTGTAACCGACTATGTGTAACCCTAGCCCTCTCCGGTGTCTATATAAACCGGATGGCTTTAGTCCATAGGACGAACAACAATCATACCATAGGCTAGCTTCTAGGGTTTAGCCTCTTTGATCTCGTGGTAGATCCACTCTTGTAACACACATCATCAATATTAATCAAGCAGGACGTAGGGTTTTACCTCCATCAAGAGGGCCCAAACCTGGGTAAAACATCATGTCCCCTGTCTCCTGTTACCATCCGCCTAGACGCACAGTTCGGGACCCCCTACCCGAGATCCGCCGGTTTTGACACCGACATTGGTGCTTTCATTGAGAGTTCCTCTGTGTCGTCACCGATAGGCTCGATGGCTTCTTCGACCATCATCAACGACGCAGTCCAGGGTGAGACTTTTCTCCCCGGACAGATCTTCAGATTTGGCGGCCAAGATCTGCGGGCCGATTCGCTGGCCATCCGAGCAGATCGAAGCTACGCCTGGCCGTCAGTCAGATTTGAAGTTTGAACTTCACGGCCGACATCCGCGGGACTTGATCCTCGATGGAGTCGAGCCACAGCCGAAGGCGTGCCGCCTTTGTCACGGCGAGCATGATTTAGCTCTACAGCCGGACAAGACTGGAGGTCGCTTCAACCCGCTCCGATCTTCAATTCGGGCCGGCGCAGATCGGGGATGGATGGCTAGACACCGCCTCGGGGGCTGCAACCTCTACGGCGATAGAGCCGAACACTGATCTTGTCCCTCATAAAGCTCACGACTCTGAGGTACCGGACTCCTTGCCGGACTTCGAACCTCCCGCGCCCCCTCCGATCGAATCCGATTGGGTGTCGGTCATAGAGTTCACCGCAGCGGACATCTTTCAACTCTCACCTTTTGGCGACATCTTGAGTTTGCTAAAGTACCTCTCGTTATCAGGAGAGCCCAGGCCGGACTGCGGTCAGGACGGTTGGGATGCGGACGACGAAGAAATTCAAAGCCCACCCACCACCCACTTTGTAGCCACTGTCGACGATCTAACCGACATGTTAGACTACGATTCAAGACATCGACGGTATGGACGACGATGCCGGAGATTTAACAAGAACCAGCGCCACCGGCACCGGAAAGCCACCTCATCATATGACATATACATGGTGGATATCCCAAAGGATGGGAATGGCGAAGAACAGAGGAGGATGACCCTCCAAGAAACAGCCCAAGCGCCGGCGTCGGCGGCGCCGCTCTAAATCCCGCCACAGCAAGAATGAAGATTCCGGCACCGGAGATAACAATACACCGGACCGTGCCGAAGATAATCCACTCCAGCAAGATCCAGCGCAGGAGGATGTAGACGCCAGCCCTCACGAGAGAGCGGCAGAAGAAGAGGTAGAGGATTATATGCCTCCCTCCGAGACGGCAAGCCTCGACGACGATGAATTCGCCATGCCCGAGGATCCCGTCGAACAAGAGCGCTTTTAGACGCAGGCTTATGGCCATGGCGAACAGCCTCAAGAAAAAGTAGCAACAGCTTAGAGCTGATCAGGATCTGCTAGCCGACAGATGGATCAAGTCCTCGCGGCCGAAGAGCATGAGCTCGAACGCCCCTCCAAAAGCTACCCTAAACGCAAGCTGCTCCCCCGATTAGAGGAGGAGGCTTACGAACCCGCATCACCAGGAGACAATACGGCTGACCGACCACCCCGTGGTCGCGACAGAGAGGCCTCTAGGCCCTTCACTAGAACCGTACCCCGGCATCGCTCAAAAAGCACACGGCCACAGGGGAACGCTCCGGACCTGCGAGATATATTGGAGGACAAGGCAAGACAATCAAGATCGATCTATGGATCGCGTGGCGCCCCACGGCGTGATTTACAACCGTCGCGCGGACACAAGAAGTCCGCCGGGCGAACAAAATGCATAAAGCTCTTTTGAGCTCCGTCGTGATATCGCCAAAGACAGAGGCGCCAAGACACCCGCTATGCTTCACGAGACGAAGTAATGGATCATCAAATCCCCAAAGGGTTTAAACCCGTCAATATTGAATCCTATGATGGCACAACAGACCCGCGGTTTGGATCAAGACTATCTCCTTCACATCCACATGGCCCGCGTGACGATCTTCACACCATCAAATACCTCCCCTCAAGCTTAAAGGACCAGCCCGACATTGGCTCAACAGCTTGCCGCCAGAGTCAATTGGGAGCTGGGAGGACCTGAAGCCGCATTCCTTGATAACTTCTGTGGCACTTATGTGCGACCACCGATGCTGATGACCTAAGCCACATAATTCAGCAGCTAGACGAATCGCCGCACAATTCGACACGGTTCTTAACCAAGAAAACCAAATCGTCGACCGTCCGGATGCGGAGGCCTCGCGCCTTCAAGCATAACATCCGCGAAGAGTGGCTTGCCCGGCACCTAGGACAGGAAAAGCCGAAATCCATGGCAGCCCTCACATCACTCATGACCCGCTTCTGCGCATGTGAGGACAGCTGGCTAGCACGCAGCAACAACCTTAGCAAAAATTCTGCAGTCCGGACTTCAAGGACCGAAATGGCAGGCCGCGTCGTAATAAAACAAACGCCGCGTTAACGGCGATAATATTGAGGATACGGCAATCAATGCCGGATTCGAGGCTCTAAACCCGTCAGCGGAAAAAGCCATTCAAAAGAACTACTCCGGTCCGTCCAATTTGGACCGAATACTCAACGCCAGCGATACATGGCACCTCGAAAAGCCAGTTAACCACACCAACAGGGACTGTTGGGTATTCAAGTAGGCAGGCAAGTTAATTGCCGAAAACAATGACAAGGGGCTGCATAGCGATGACGAGGACGAGACCCAACCGCCGAACAATAGAGGACAGAAGGGTTTCCCCCCAGAGGTGCGGACGGTAAACATGATATACGCAACGTACATACCCAAAAAGGAGCGGAATCGTGCACTCAGGGATGTCTACGCGATGGAGCCAGTTGCCCCGAAGTTCAATCCATGGTCCTCCTGCCCGATCACTTTTGACCGAAGGGACCACCCCACCAGCATCCGCCACGGCGGATTTGCCGCACTGGTCTTAGACCCAATCGTCGATGGATTTCACCTAACCGAGTCCTGATGGATCGGCGGCAGCCTCGAACCTGCTTTACCGTGATACGCAGCAAAATCGGCATAGACCCCTCAAGGATTAAACCTACCAAAACGACCTTTAAAGGCGTCATACCAGGTGTAGAAGCCAATTGTATAGGCTCAATTACACTGGAAGTGGTCTTTGGATGCCCGGATAACTTCCGAAGCGAGGAGTTAATCTTCCACATAGTCCCGTTCCGCAGCGGCTATCATGCCTTGCTCGGACGTACCGCGTTTGCAAAGTTCAACGCGGTGCCGCACTACGCATACCTCAAGCTCAAGATGCCAGGCCCTCGAGGAGTCATCACGGTCAACGGAAACACTGAACGCTCTCTCGCACGGAGGAACATACAATGCTCTCGCGGCGAAGTGCAATGCAGCCTCTTAAGGCAATTCTCGAGTCCGCCGTTGCGGCCGGACACAGCTAAGCGCCCCGAGTAACTTACAACAAGACCACCGGCACGCCCGAGCACGCCAGAGCGAGGCGGCCCCAACCCCAGCTCTGCGAAACGTCAGCAGGTCCTTCGCAGTACACCATTACGCTCTAAAGATACCATGGGCATGGGGAGAGGGCACGACCACGATAAACCCAGACTGCGGCTCAACCACACCAGGGGCTCTCAAGTGTGTCGTTCCTTTTTATTTTATTTTTACCTTTTACTTTTTACCCACAGGACTCCGTTTGTTAGAGGCCTTGTCCGGCAGCAGACCTGCCGAACTCAGGATGCAACAGCCAGGGAAGGATAAAGGCTACAACGAATATACAGGTGGTCTCCATTACGAGCATTTTTATACACCAATCTGCAGCCTACCCCTGGAGGGGGACATGTTTAACAGTCCCATACCTTGCTTATCGCACTATTTGTATCGTTCTGCATTCGTAGCAGCACTTATTGAATAAAACAATGCAGCACCTTTTTGCTTATAATTGCATTTCTTTTTCATACATATGTTCATTCACGGCATGTTGCATCCGTACACTTTGGTATGGCTAATATACACCAGGGGCTTATGTTTCCCGCATTATGGTATGATGAGTCCGAACACTTTCACAAGTGCGGCACCCCAAACTTATAGCACTATATGCATCGGCTCAATCATGTCTTGGGTCAATAGTTGGGTATTGCCCGGCTCCCATGTTTTGGTACCTTACGCCCGCTATATCGGCTAAGGTAGCACTTGGAGAACCATCATGATTCCGCCTCAGCTTGAGCTGGGTTAACGCCTCGATGGAAAGCTAAAACTGATCGTCATGATGAGGCGAGAGCCGTCGCTCGAGAGGTTTTTCATGAGTCCTAAAGACTTATGCCGCTTAGAGTGAGGAGCCGGATACTGTCCGGCCAAGGCGTGGATAGCGCCCCAAATTCGGCCTTCCGAAGACTAGGGGCTTCACCGAAATTTAAAATTAGCCGAAATTTAAAATTATAGAATTCTATGGCTAAGTGAGAGTGTTCAAGCATTATAAGTCTGGTTGCCTTGTTCGCTGTGTTTAGCGCCCCTAGATGGACCCAAAATGGGAACAAGAGCGCCAAGTTTATCCCGAAAACCCCAAAGACTGTGGCATGGGGGCTGAAGCCGACGACTTGCCATCTCTCGATTTAATAAACAGCCGCATGAAGGTAATATTTTAAATTAACAAGCGTTGCTTAGCGATATGAACTAAGTTTTCAGCGACAGATAACAAAATGTGAGTCTACTCAAATATTACATCTTTGGAGCACTCACCCGCAATAGTGCGGGCGCCTTCAAAGACACTCTTATAATACATCTCAGGCGTGCGATGCTCATTGCCCTCTGGTGGCGGGTCCGTCACGAGCTTCTGGGCATCCATCTTGCCCCAGTGCACCTTTGCGCGGGCAAGGGCCCGACGGGCACCCTCAATACAAGCGGAATGCTTGATGACTTCTACCCACGGGCACGCATCCATCAGCCGCCGCACCAGGCCGAAGTAGCTCCCAGGCATGTTGCATCCGTACACTTTGGATCGCACTATTTGTATCGTTCTGCATTCGTAGCAGCACTTATTGAATAAAACAATGCAGCACCTTTTTGCTTATAATTGCATTTCTTTTTCATACATATGTTCATTCACGACATGTTGCATCCGTACACTTTGGTATGGCTAATATACACCAGGGGCTTATGTTTCCCACATCATGACAAGTGCGGCACCCCGAACTTATAGCACTATATGCATCGGCTCCGAATCATGTCTTGGGTCAATAGTTGGGTTTGCCCGGCTCCCATGTTTTGGTACCTTACGTTCCGTTATATCGGCTAAGGTTGCACTGGGAGAACCACTGCGATTCCGCCCCAGTTGAGCTGGGTTAACACCTCAGTGGAGAAAGCTAAAACTGACCGTCATGATGAGGCGAGAGCCGGTCGCTGTTCGAGAGGTTTTTTGCGAGTCCTTAAAGACTTATGCCGCTTAGAGCGAGGAGCCGGATACTGTCCGGCCAAGGCGTGGATAGCGCCCCAAATTCGGCCTTCCGAAGACTAGGGGCTTCGCCGAAATTTAAAATTAGCCGAAATATAAAATTATAGAATTCTATGGCTAAGTGAGACTGTTCAAGCATTATAAGTCTGGTTGCCTTGTTCGCTGTGTTGAGCGCCTCCTAGATGGACCCAAAATGGGAACAAGAGCGCCAAGTTTATCCCGAAACCCCAAAGACTGTGGCATGGGGCTGAAGCCCGACGACTTGCCATCTCTCGATTTGATAAACAGCCGCATGAAGGTAATATTTTAAATTAACAAGCGTTGCTTAGCGATATGAACTAAGTTTTCAGCGCACAGATAACAAAATGCGAGTCTACTCAAATATTACATCTTTGGAGCACTCACCGCAATAGTGCGGGCGCCTTCAAACACTCTTATAATACATCTCGGCGTGCGATGCTCCTTGCCCTCCGGTGGCGGGTCCGTCCACGAGCTTCGGGCATCCATCTTGCCCAAAGCACCTTTGCGCGGGCAAGGGCCGACGGGCACCTCAATACAAGCGGAATGCTTGATGGCTTCTACCCACGGGCACGCATCCATCACCGCCGCACCAGGCCGGTAGCTCCTGTGCATGGCCTCCTTAGGCCACAGCCAACTATGAGGCCCTTCATGGCCTGTTCGCCACCTTGTGGAGCTCGACCAGCTGCTTCACTGGTCGCTAAAAACACTGGATGTCCGGTCTCAAAGATACCGAGACCGAAGACCTTCTCCGTCGAGCTCCCTCCTCGGCCCGGTAGAATGCGGCAGCATCGGACACGCCTGCAGGAAGATCTGCGAACGCCTCTGAGAGCTCGAATTCGGGTAAGCAACAGGTAATTAACACTCACATGCTTACTTTGCCTGAAAAATGCCTTACCGCTGCTATTTTCTTCACCGCCTCAACCTCCCGGAGGGCCTTGTAGGCTTCGGCCTTAGCGGCTTTGGCACTCTCAAGAGTCGTTGCAAGCTCGACTCTCGAGTTCGAGTCACGCTCAAGCTCTCATGTTTTTTCACGAGATCCTGGAGCTCTTGCTGTACCTCCGCCACCCGCCTCTTGCTTCTCTCGCTCGGTGCGCTCCAGCGCCGCAGATACGTTCGGCGGCGGCCACCGCCTCCTTCAGTGGTCGCCACCTCATTAGTGGCCCCTACAATACCCACGTTATCCTTGTCATTTTTCTTGCAACCAAATCCTTTTCAGAAGGTACAATTTTCATAAGGTATTACTCACCTTCTTTTCCTCGAGCTGCTTCTTGGCATGGCGAGCTCGTTCTCGGACCGCCGAGGTTTTCCTTCAAAGTATTGACCTCCGCATCGGGCGGCGGAGGTCAACAAGACAGCCTGCAATCCCATATTGACATATTTTTATGACTCCTGCGTTTATCTTTCTAAAGATCCTCAGTCCGGCTTTTCTTTCCGAACACCGAACCGAGCATCAGGGGCTACTGTCTATGCGGTACCATTTTACATATATTGAAATTCTTACCTCAAAGCCTGTTAGAAGGCTGCTGCAGGCTTCGGTCAGCCCGCTCTTGGCGAGCTGAACCTTCTGAATCACCGCACTCATAACAGTGCGGTGTTCCTCTTCGATGGAGGCGCCGTTGAGCGCCTCCAGCAAATTATCCGGCACCTCCGGTTGGACGGAGGAAGCCGGCGTCACGGTCTTGCCCTTCTTACGAAGGGTCGCCCGCCGGACTCCGGAGCCACTGTGGCCTCCGGGGCTGAGTCCGGTGCAAAGTCCGGGAGGTGTCTGTGACACCTCCGGGGCCTTCTCCTCCTGGTGGGTCCTTCCAGGACCCCACCTCGGCGTCGTCCAAGACGGGGTGGAGGCGGTCGGAAGGAATCCATATCCGACGCTCAAGGACCCGCCGACGAAGCGGGAAGATCATCCTTGGGCGGACTGCAGGGTTGTATGCGGCATTAGAGAGACATTATGTGGCGAAAAGAAAAAACTTTAAAGTTATTCGGGAGTCCGGATACTTACGATCTCGCCAGGGGCTTGGCCCTTGGAGGCCAGTCCTCGTCGTCGTCACCGGCGTTGGCGGAGCAGTCCGGGGGAAGAGTTTTTCCCTTCTTGGACCCTTCGGCCTCCCTTGTTGGGGAGGCCTTCCTTTCTTCCTCCCCGCTGGGGAGAGGCTTTCTTCTCCTCCTCACCTTGGTGGGAGGAGTCGGCCTCGTATTCATCATCCGATAGCACCTGAAAACGGGAACTCTTCCGAGTCCCCGTGGCCGTCTTCTTGGCCTTCTTCTCCGGCACCACGTGGGGTGCCGGAGCCAGCAGCCCCGTTAGGCGGGCATCCGCTCGGTCCTCTGGCAATGGGGCCGGACAGATAGTCCGTTCGGTCTTCGCCAGCCATTCCTGTCAAAGGTAAAGGGAGTTTAGATCTCGCATAGAGCCAAACTATGGAAAACAAGTGGTGAAATCACTTACCTCGTCAGCTGGACGCTGCGAGCGGAATCCGCGATCTTCGGTAGCGGATGCGGGAGCTTCGGCGCCCTTGAACAACACCTTCCAGACATCTTCGTACATAGTGTTGAAGAGCCCGCTCAGGGTCTGGTGCTGCGCCGGATCAAACTCCCACATGTTGAAGCCCCGTCGTTGGTACGGGAGAATCCGGCGGATGAGGATGACCTGGACTACGTTGACAAGCTTGAGCTTCTTGTCCACCAGCTTCTGGATACAAACTTGGAGTCCGGTCAGTTCCTCCGAATCCCCCAAATCCGGCCACTCTCTTTCCAGGAGGTGAGCCGTGTAGGGATGCCAGATCTGAATTCGGGGGCCGCTGCCCAATCAGGGTCACGCGGCTCGGTGATGTAGAACCACCCCGATTGCCACCCCTTGATGGTTTCCACGAAAGTGCCCTCCACCACGTAATGTGGGACATCCTACCCACCATGGCGCCTCCGACTCCGCTTGGCTGCCCTTCACAACCTTCGCCTTGACATCAAGGTCTTGAGCCAAGTCAAGTGGGGTTGGATGCTGAGGAAGGCCTCACACACGACGATAAACGCCGAGATGTTGAGGATGAAATTCGGGGCCAGATCATGGAAATCTAGGCCGTAGTAGAACATGAGCCCCCGGACAAAGGGATGAAGGGAAGCCCAGTCCGCGGAGGAAATGGGGAAGAAATACTACCCTCTCATGGGGCTGGGGTTGGGGACGAGCTCTCTCTCGTCGGGGAGCCGATCTTGCGATGTTGCTGGACAAATATCCGCGTCGCGCAGCTTCGGATCTGCCCTCCGTGACGGAGGAGGCCATCCACTTGCCTCCCGCTCGGACATAGTTGGAGAAGGTTGAGGCAAGAAGTGCGGACTTGGGCGCTGGAGGTCGAGTTCGCGGAGGTGGATAAGCCAAGGAGGAAGAAGGCGCAGGTAAAAGGGTTGGATCTTTATCCCCTTATATGGGCGGACAAAAACATGTGTCCCCACCGGCCTGGTAAAACTCGCTTATCTCCCAAGCGTCACAATCAATGGCGCGGTTGGGTTACCAACATCCGTATTGATGGGAATCCCGGAATAAGGGGAACACGATCTCTGCTTCGACAAGACGTGCCAAGGAAACCGCCTCGCTAAACGCATGAGGTGGAACAATAAAACGAGTAAAGGCTTGGTAATGGCATGACGTCACGCCACTAAATACGCCGTCGTGATTGAACTTGTGTAATATTATTCTCTCTACGGTGGTACGTGGAATTTATCTTTTGCGAGCGGACACTATCCTGGTGTTCACAATCTTCTATAAATTATTCGAGGAAGAACCCGCCTTGCAATGTCGAAGACAATATGCGCCGGACTCGTCGTCATTGAAGCCTGGTTCAGGGGCTACCGAGGAGTTTCGACTAGGGGTGTCCGGATAGCGAACTATCATCATCTGCGGACTCCAAGACTATGAAGATACAAGATTGAAGACTTCGTCCCGTGTCCGGATGGGACTTTCCTTGGCATGGAAGGCAAGCTTGGCGTCGGATATGTAGATCTCCTACCATTGTAACCAACTCTGTGTAACCCTAGCCCTCTCCGGTGTCTATATAAACTGGATGGCTTTAGTCCATAGGACGAACAACAATCATACCATAGGCTAGCTTCTAGGGTTTAGCCTCTTTGATCTCGTGGTAGATCCACTCTTGTAACACACATCATCAATATTAATCAAGCAGGACGTAGGGTTTTACCTCCATCAAGAGGGCCCGAACCTGGGTAAAACATCGTGTCCCCTGTCTCCTGTTACCATACGCCTAGACGCACAGTTCGGGACCCCCTACCCGAGATCCGCCGGTTTTGACACCGACAGACGCCTTTAAAGGTCGTCTTTGTGGGTTTAATCCTTGAGGGATCTATGCCCATCTTTCACATTGTATCCTGATAAAGCAGGTTCAGGCTGCTGCCACCGTCCATAAGGACTCTAGTGAGGTGAAATCCGTCAATGATTGGGTCTGGAACCAATGCGGCGAATCCGCCATGGAGGATTCTAGTGGGGTGGTCCCTTAGATCAAAGGTGATCAGGCAGGAGGACCATGGGTTGAACTTTGGGTCGACTGGCTCCAACGCATATACGTCCCTGAGTGCACACTTCCGCTCCCTTTTGGGTATGTGGGTTGCGTATTGATGTTCACCGTCCGCACTTGTGGGGGGAAGCCCTTCTGTCCCCTTTTGTTCGACGGCCGGGGCTCCTCCTTGTCATCGCTATGCAGCCCCTTGTCACTATTTTCGGCATTTAACTTCCCTGCCTGCTTGAACACCCGACAATCCTTGTTGGTGTGATTGGCTGGTTTTTCGGGGGTGCCGTGTATCTGGCACGAGCGATCGAGTATTCGGTCCAAACTGGACGGGCCCAGAGTATTTCTTTTAAATGGCTTTTTCCGCTGACCGGGTTTAGAGCCTCTGAATCTGGCATTAACTACTGTATCCTCAGCATTGTCGCCGTTAGTGCGGCGCTTGTGCTTGTTGCGACGCGACCTGCCATTGCTATCCTTGGTATCCGAATTACCAGGGCCCTTGGTCATGTTATTACTACAAGCTAGCCAGCTGTCTTCTCCCGCGCAAAAGCGGGTCATGAGTGTTGTGAGGGCTGCCATAGATTTCGGCTTTTCCTGCCCTAGGTGCCAGGCAAGCCACTCGTCACGGATGTTATGTTTGAAGGCTGCAAGGGCCTATGCGTCCGGACAGTCGACTATTTGATTTTTCTTAGTTAGGAACCGTGTCCAGAATTGTCTGGCCGATTCCTCTGGCTGCTGAATTATGTGGCTTAGGTCATCGGCGTCTGGTGGTCGCACATAGGTGCCCTAGAAATTGTCGAGGAATGTGGCTTCCAGGTCCTCCCAACAACCAATTGACTCTGCTGGCAAGTTGTTAAGCCAATGCCGAGCTGGTCCTTTAAGCTTGTGTGGGAGGTATTTGATGGCGTGTAGATCATCACCACGGGCCATGTTGATATGAAGGAGATAATCCTCGATCCATACCGCAGGATCTGTTGTGCCATCGTATGATTCGATGTTTACGGGTTTGAAACCCTCAGGGATTTGATGATCCATTACTTCATCTGTGAAGCATAGTGGGTGTGCGGCACCTCTGTACTGGGCTATATCACGACGTAGCTCGAATGAGCTTTGTCTACTGTGTTCGGCCCGGCCGGATTTGCCGTATCCGGCATGACGTTTATCGTCACGTGTCGTGGGGCGCCCATGCGATCTGTAGATCGATCTTGTTTGCCTTGCCTTGTCCTCCAATATATCTCGCAGGTCTGGCGCATTTCCCCGTGCCTTGGTATTCTTTGAGCGACGCCGGGGTGCGGCTTGAGCGGAGGGCCGAGAGGCCTCTCTGTCGCGGCCATGAGGTGGCCGGTCGGCCGCGTCGTGCGCTAGTGATGTAGGTTTAGGTGCTTCCTCCTCTAATCGGGGTAGCAGCCTGCGCTTTGGGTAGCTCTTGGAGGGGCGTTCGAGTTCGTACTCTTCGGCCACAAGGACTTCAGTCCATCTGTCGGCTAGCAAGTCTTGGTCAGCTCTAAGTTGTTCCTGTTTTTTCTTGAGGCTGCTCGCCGTGGCCATAAGCCTGCGTTTGAAACGCTCTTGTTCGACGGGATCCTCGAGCACGACAAATTAAATAAATCGTCGAGGCTTGCCTCGTCTTCGGAGGGAGGCATGTAAGTATCGTCCTCTACCTCTTTGTCTGCTTCTCTCTCATGAGGGATGGCTTCTCCATCCTCCTGTGCTGAATCCTGCCGGAGGGGGTTGTCTTCGGCACTATCTGGGGTGTTATTATCTCCCATGCCGGAATCGCTGTTTTTGCTTTGGCGGGATTTAGAGCGGCGCCGCTGACGCCGGCGCTTAGGCTGCTTCTTGGAGGGGTCATCCTCCGTTGTTCCATCGCCATTCCCTTCTTTTGGGGTGTCCACCATGTATATGTCATACGACGAGGTGGCCTTCCAGTGCCCTATAGGCGCTGGTTCTTGGTCGTCTCCTGCATCGGCGTCCATACCATCGATGTCTTCGGAGTCGAAGTCGAGCATGTCGGTTAAATCATCGACAGTGGCTACGAAGTGGGTGGTGGGTGGGCTTTGAATTTCTTCGTCGTCTGCATCCCAACCTTGCCGACCATAGTCCGGCCAGGGCTCTTGTCGGGGATATACCCCGCGGCGTAAACCGGCCGGAAGTATAACCCGGTCGGACTTGGCGGTTTACCTGAAGAACCCGCTGACACTTGGCGGTTCACTGGCGACCCGGCGGTTTATGGTTCATTGGTAATCCGGCAGGCGGGTCAGAGGAGCGACAAGACCCGGTGGCCCGACTGGCGGTTCATGAAGGCCGGTTCAACTACGGTGGGCCGGTTTATAAGGAAAGGCATAAGGAATATTTGTCTTACAAGGAGTTAAGACCTGGACTTGTATCTGGTTTGTATTAGAGATAGGTTTGTCCTAATCCTAGTAGGACTCCACATGTAACCCGCCCCTTCAACTTATATAAGGAGGGACAGGGCTCCCCAAAGGGGAAGAAGACTACAAGCAAACAACAATATCTAGGGCTAGACACAACTAGAGGAGAGCCGGTTTACGGCGACTCCCTCATGATCATAATGAGACCTAGCCTCAAACAGCATGTAGGGCTATTACCGGATGATATTTCCCGGGGCCCGAAGCTGTCTAAATCCCTGTCTTGTGTTGCGTCTCTCGATTCCGCTCAACCCCTCTCAAGCTACCACATAGATGCGTTGGCCTCGCGACTAAGTCCTGACACTAAGGACATCTGCCGTGACAATTCCACGACAGTTGGCGCCCACCGTGGGGCCTGCGCACGGTGGTGTTGAGTTTTGAAGGGATCTTTTTTAGGGTTCGAGAAGCTCGCAATTGATCTGATGAAAAGAGTCGGCGCGGAACGATCGTAGAAGAAAGCCTGCCGCCGGACAACCTTGGATACGGGATCTGAGTTCGGGAAAATTAGGGTTGGAGAGTTACGTGAGCCACCGCGCCAGTAAACTGGTGATCCATCAATCCGAAGCAAGATTGTTTTTCTGCCTTGTCGGGCGTTATCGAGACCGACAAGTATTTCTTCTGCTGATTCAACTCGTACCACGGCAGCGAGAGGTCAGCCCCAATTCGGTTTCCTATGCAATCAAACCATCAGGATTACCTGCGGTGTGTCTTGGTTAGTTGTCAAATCATCGAGACAGTCAAATTCTACTACGGTGCACTGTTTGCTGATTTAAAACTCCGAGGCATCACATCATAAGTTGCTGGTGCTACAACACGTTGGGAAAAGGCCAAAGATAATTTCACCAACCACAAGTACTACTTGGTGATCACATGGGCTCTCAAAGGTGTGCATTGTTTCATGCACATATACCATGTTAAATCTTGGCTCCAGCTCATGTGCGTGTCGATGTGTTTTCTGGTCAATGGAAAGTCAAACTAGCATGCCACCACAGCGGACCTCTGGCGTGGGAGTAAGAATCGATGGCGGCAGGATCCGTCCACAGCAGCGAGCAGCACTCCGAGAGTCGCCGCCCCCGCTGTTCGGTTTACAATACCGGTGCCGACTTCCCTGTCCGCACTGGCTCATGCCGCAGCCGATTCATTTACTGTCCGGACGAGTCAGGTGGTATCCATCTAAAGTTTATTTTATTAAACATATTGTTTTTATCAAAGAACAATTACTTGGTCTTGTAATATTTTTGCAGGACCGTTACGAAAAGGTGTCGCCTAAGGGGGCGCATCAACATCACTTTTTGCATTGGTGTTTGTTCGTGCTAGGATGCTCGACGGATATACGTGCAAGTCGCCGCCCCGATGTTCGGATTACATCCGTCCGCACCTGCCGCCGATTCGTGCATCTACACCGGTTAAACAACATCATGTTTGAATCGCCACCCGCGCCGCTTTACAAACGCCATGGACGACTCGTCCATCTGCCCTCACGGCGGTTCACGCATCCGCACCGGCTTACAATGTCACGGCCGACTCATCCGTCGTCCAAACAAATCAGGTGATATCCATCCAAATTTGATTAGCACATGTTGTTTTTGTCAAAAAACAAGTTTCTCTTTGCCTTGGTCTGCAATATTGTTTATGCAGGGCGACAAAAAGTGATATTATACCGCGGAGATGGAGGCACGCCAACATCTTTCGGCCCAGGTGGTCGTCGTTATTCAACGAACAACCGCACCGGCTTACAGCGTGGCCATCTCTCGCGACCGCACCGGTTTACAACGCCACGGCTGACTCTCCCGTCCACACCGGTTTAAAACGCCGCAGCCGAAATACCTGTTAGCACCCGCGGCCGACTCGGCCGTGATTGTTTTCAGTTTCACCACGGTGATCATCAACTCCACGGTGGATAACCCTTGGCATGATATATCAGCTGAAACCCATCCAATATATTTTATATTGCCTTCTTTAAAAGAGCAATTACTCCGGTTCGCAAAATTGTTTAATGCAGGACTTTAAACCGCCATATTGGTGCAAATTGAAAGGCCGTCGGAAAATTTCCGCCTTAAAAAGAAGGATTCCGGTTTAATATCCGGCTCAAGGGAAAGATTTCTCCCACAAGGCTTTGAAGCTCTCGATATCCGGTTCAAAATCCCGGTTCAAGAAGGATTTATCTCTTGCAAAAAGTTAACGGGTTCCAAAGAGGACCTGCTGCCATGATGCGCGGTTCAAACATGGGTATCATGCCTTATTGGTTTATTATATTATTGATCACTTGGGGCTTGGTCGATCCAACCATAGCCACGCCTCTTGATCGACCTAGTGCCACAACATCACTTGGGGGCTTGGTGGTGTCCGAACCAATGCAACACCTTTTGATATCGAAAGCCACCAGATCACTTGGGGACATGGTCAAGTCTGAACCAGTCACGCCCCCTTATCCGGCCTAAGGCCATAGAGT
Organism: Aegilops longissima; assembly: GCA_021605205.1. Classification (NCBI taxonomy): domain Eukaryota; kingdom Viridiplantae; phylum Streptophyta; class Magnoliopsida; order Poales; family Poaceae; genus Aegilops; species Aegilops longissima. The sequence goes on along the minus strand of JAHIAM010004905.1, from coordinate 21,298 downwards.
CACTTGGGGCTTGGTCGAACCCGAACCGTTGCCACGCCACTTGATCGGCATAATGCCACGGTTTCAGTTGGGGACCTGGCTGACTTGAACCATGGCTACACCTTATTGGGAGCTTGGTCGTGTCCGACCATGGTAACACCATCTGATCAGCTCAGTAAAGCCTCATTTGCAATGGTTTTATTTTGCCTTTGCTTGAATTCTGTTCTTTTTTGCTAAAGAACTTTTACTTCTGTTGCCTTTTTTAAACCGACATTGTTAATCCGTTTCAAACTGTCAATTACAAATTGGCGGAACACGGTCAAATCCTAATCCGGAGACTATCTGCCCGGTTTGATTTTACGTTACTATCTTATTATGGAGTAAACCGGTGTTCATTAACCCGGCTTGACTTTCAATTACAAGTTGTCAGTACATGATCAAATCATAATCCGGAGACTATCCGCCCGGTCTGGTTTGACTACGAGTCGCCATATTATATGGTTAAACGGTGGTTATTACAACCCGATGCGGTTTCATCGTAAACCGACACGATATGAAAGGAGTTATCATTACTCAAGATTGGGGTCATCACCCTTACTACAAAAAATTGGTAAACCAATGATGTGATTCAATGTCACAGGTATGATATATTTCATTGATTATTCTTAAAGTGCAGCCTTGGTTATAAACCTGGGTTATATGTTGGGCATTATGACCCGTCCGGTGGTAAACCGCCAGGACACTTTAAACTTGTTGTATGAAGAGACAGGTTGAATAAAGCATGATGATAAATTGTCCGGTGTTTATTAAACCGGCCTGGCTTTAAGACGATAAGTCGCCAGTATATGATGAAAAATTATCCGGTGTTTGTTAACCCGGCCTGGTTTTGGACTATAAGTCGCCAGTACATATTTGGATTGCGCCATTGGAATCATGCGCTTATAAATCATTGGGTTATATTATTCAACTAGCCAAACTTGGCTGAATTTTCATTATGATATTAAATGAATAAGGTTTTTCATACCAGATTATATTATCTTGAATAGCCAACATGGCTAGATTTTTATTATGGTTATCAATAACCAATATTATGATTGAGGTTTTCAAAGTCGCTTCAGCGCAATGGCTATTATTTCATCAATGGGTATGATTTATTCTACAATGGAGGGAATAGTCCCGAGTTGCTGCAGGCTTACGACCCGGCACTTGGGGGCTACATTATTTAAGTTGAGATTATATCGAATATGCAAGTCTCATGTCGCTGCAAGCATGCACCATGACACTTGGGGGCTAATGCAAAGTAATTTTTTGCTCATATTATTGAAGACCCGACTCATCATATTATACTGAGTCGGCCCTTGGGGGCTACCAATTGCTCCATCAACAGTTGAAGGTACAAAGTTTTTTATATTGAAGGGTCCACTTGCTCATTGGTAAAGCACAAGGCTCTTAACCTTGTGGGCGTGGATTCAAGTCCCATGATGGGGTTACATCATATGATGTTATTTTCATTGAAGTATATATTAAGTCCCAGCTCAATATTATCTTCTTGAGCCGGCCCTTGGGGCTACACATCATTGCTCAAATCTACATGATTACACCTACAAAGTCCCTGCTCATTATTGCATAATGACCCGGCCCTTGGGGGCTACAATCGGTGGAAGTTTTATGAGTATAAGACAATTACAAGTCCCGTGTTGCTGCAAGCATGACAACCTCGGCACTTGGGGGCTACATAGTATGGAGTATTCAGTTTTACTAGTCCTTTGGGATGAACAACATGGATTTCTTGGAAAGTGGCAGTATTTATATTGAAGCAAAGTCTTAAGCCACCACTTTGTTCTGCTCAAAGACTTGGGGGCTACAGGTATTATATTATTATCGAAGAAATATTTTCAAATTCTCTGATTGAGCAAACTAGGTTGAACCGGCGTCACCAATCATTATGGCCCTGTGGCTGCAACCCGGCGTCATTAATAATCATGAACCGGCGTTGGCAACAATCATGAACCGGTGTCTGCAACAATCATGACTCGGTACCATCAATATTGATAAACCGGTGATCTTGGCAATGATAAACCGGCAAGTTCTGCGCCCTTATACCGGCTGAAGATTGGATGAGTATTTCAAGGACCGATGTTGTTTTTAAGCATTGGGAGCTGAATCAAAGGAGTTATGCTTCACAATATATTTTCTATGAGAAACCAATGTCAGCAAGTTCATTATGAAGCTGGCCTATTAAACCGGATTTTCTAGAAGGAGGAAATGACAAGGATTTAAGGATGATCAGATGCCGGTTTACAAGAATTCTTAACCCGGAGCATAATCTGTCAAGTTTGTTCTTGTGTTTATTTCACAGGATCATTTTAACATGGATAAATCCAAATTAAACTAGGGGCTAATGTCGGGGATATACCCCGCGGCGTAAACCGGCCGGAAGTATAACCCGGTCGGATTGGCGGTTTACCTGAAGAACCCGCTGACACTTGGCGATTCACTGGCGACCCGGCGGTTTATGGTTCATTGGTAATCCGGCAGGCGGGTCAGAGGAGCGACAAGACCCGGTGGCCCAACTGGCGGTTCATGAAGGTCGGTTCAACTACGGTGGGCTGGTTTATAAGGAAAGGCATAAGGAATATTTGTCTTACAAGGAGTTAAGACCTGGACTTGTATCCGGTTTGTATTAGAGATAGGTTTGTCCTAATCCTAGTAGGACTCCACATGTAACCCGCCCCTTCAACTTATATAAGGAGGGACAGGGCTCCCCAAAGGGGAAGAAGGCTACAAGCAAACAACAATATCTAGGGCTAGACACAACTAGAGGAGAGCCGGTTTACGGCGACTCCCTCATGATCATAATGAGACCTAGCCTCAAACAGCATGTAGGGCTATTACCGGATGATATTTCCCGGGGCCCGAAGCTGTCTAAATCCCTGTCTTGTGTTGCATCTCTCGATTCCGCTCAACCCCTCTCAAGCTACCACATAGATGCGTTGGCCTCGCGACTAAGTCCTGACACTAAGGACATCTGCCGTGACAATTCCACGACAGCTCTCCTGATAAAGAGAGAGACTTTAGTGAATTCAAGATGTCGCCGAAGGGCGAGTGCTGAAAGATATCCGCGGCGGCGAACTCCATGATCGGCGCCCAATCGGATTCGATTGGCAGGGGCGCGGAAGATTCGGAGTCCGGAGAGGAGTCCGCACCTTGAGTCACGAGCCGCAAGGACAAGGCTGGTGTTCGCTCGATCGCCGTAGAGATTGCAGGCCCCGTGGTGGTGTCCAGCCACCCGTCCTCGATTGGCGCAGTCGGCTCCGAGCTAAGGGTCGGAGCGGACACTGGTGCGGCCTTCAGGGCACTGTTCGGCGGCAGAGCTAGATTGTTGTTCGTCCTACGGACTAAAACCCTCCGGTTTATATAGACATCGGAGAGGGCTAGGGTTACATAGAGTCGGTTACAATGGGAGGAGATCTACATATCCGTATCGCCAAGCTTGCCTTCCACGCCAAGGAAAGTCCCATCCGGACACGGGACGAAATCTTCAATCTTGTATCTTCATAGTCCAGGAGTCCGGCCAAAGGTTATAGTCCGGCTATCCGGACACCCCCTAATCCAGGACTCCCTCAACCAGCATGCCAAAGAATAGATGAATAAACGAAACCATGAAGAAGTTCTGGTTGGTATAAGTAGTCATTCGCGGGTTTTTTTTTAAATACCAATGAATATTTTAATTTATCATAGTTTTTTGCAAAAATGTTACATTTATTAAATTTAATCATAAAAATGCATACAATTCAATTATTGTTTTTTTCAAATATTTGCAACCTTGCATCTAATAGTTTACCATTTTATTGGTTAACCATTATTTTCATATATATATATATATACTGTGGAGTGCTTAAAATTATTCAAGATCAATTGGTACTGAAAGACTCATCCACATGCAATATGGACAGTAGTGTATTTTAGGGTTTCTTTAAAAGAACACCTGTGGTCATGCTGATCTTTTCTGTTTGGCCAGAATTGGTAAAGCTGCCAAATCTGCATCTGATCAGGCCCAACACTTTGTTCCTTTTGTGGGCCTGCACAAGTGGGAGGCAGAGAGAAAAGCGAGCAATGGCGCCAACCCCACCCCAACCCCACCCCCATTCCCAATCCCACCACACTTCGTTCTTGGCAGAGACAGAGAGGCGACGCGGAGGGCGACGGCTAGGGTTTGCCAAGTCGTCACCTTGGCCGCCCCCGTCATCGTCAAATCGGCCGGATCCGCGAGGCCACCCACTCCCCCTTGCTCCGGCCACGATTCTTCACTGCTTCGTCGACAGCAAGGTCTGACAATGGCACCTCTTCTCCCCAATCCTGGTCGTGCCGCCCGAAGCTCTGGTGGTGCCAGCTTCGAACAAGTCTACTCCAGCCCCATCTTGTACCACTTCACAGGTAAGATTGATCTTCCCTGCCCTTCTATTGTCGATCTGGCCTTAATTTTGCGATCTAGCAGCACCGCCCAAGTTAAAATCTGACACTTGCTTGTGTGCATGTTTCGGGTATTCGCAGATTTACTGTCAACTAGTAGGTCATTTTGCAACAAGTAATTTTACAGCAAGATAATCTGACAATGTACTGCGTAATGATGGTTTTACTTGTTCGTATGGGTAGTAATGGGTAAACACTTTCATGCAATTAAGAGAAAAAGGTGGGTGTTGTCCAGCATACCTTGCTCGTCGACATAGCCTTCACTATGCTATCATCTTGCTTGACAGATGCTATCAAGTACTTTTCCCCCTGGAAAATGGCCCCCCACTGCTAGATATAAAAAAAGTATATTCACAGGAGCATACACATGTTTTGGTTTGTTGGGATAGTTTGAAGACTGTGTATATGTATTTGCTGATGCTTAGTTATTAAAAACTAAAAAGGCGAGCATAGAAGCAGTCCATGAGGAAATTTGTAATGATGGAATGAGGATCAGTTATAGTTTCATGTATTACTCGATGGTAGTATGATGATTAGTGCATATTTTGAAGGATTTGTCAAGTATAGACTGCTCTTGATTGGTGCATGTTTTTTATGATATGTGCACACATGTAATATTTTTGGTTGGTGCATATTTTTGCCGATTGTTGTTACTGCTTACTTGAATTATGTCAGCCTATCTCCAAGATATGGTATGGGCTTGTTGGGGTCAATGAAAATTTCCTGTGAGCTAGTAGTACACATTGCAACAAATTCCTCATTGTTGGATTTTCTGACATTATACTTCATAATCATGATTTTACTTGTTGTTATGGGTAGTAATGAGTAAATAAATAGCAAGTATACAAAAGGGTGACTATTGGTCAGCATACCTTGCTCGTTCTCATAGCCTTCACTATGTTGCCATCTTGCTTGAGAGATTCTATCATGTCCTTATTCTCACTGGAAATTGGAAAATTAACCTCCACAGCTACCTCTAAAAATGTTATGTACAGCAGCAAATGCATTATTTGTTTCGTTGGGACAATTTAAAGACTTTATATTTATTACCGATGGTACCACACAACAGCCCATCAGAAATTTGCGATGATCAAAGGCAGATCGAGTTATAGTTTCACGTATTGCTCGATGAGAGCAGTCAATCATAGTTCATTTTACATGGCTACTAATTGGTTGGTTACCAAGTTTTCTAGTCCAGCTCACAAAATTGTAACCTTGAAATATCCTAATTGGTTATGTCTGCCCAATGATTATGAGTCTAACCACTAGTCTTGACTAGTCGTGCGAATAGTTGTCGACTAGCTTTTTCGTGTAGATGTTTATACATGAACTGCGTACTTAGCAAGAAGTATGCAAAAAGATTATTCACATTGTATATTGTGCTAACAAGTCCTAATGGAAGACTGATTTCATATGTCAATAACTAACATTTGTTCATTGCAATGCATGCAACAGGTTTGAATGGCAAGGGAAACCATCCTCATCAGCAGTGAAGAGAGTGATCACCGGACCACCTCAGATGATGCTTCAGATGGCACTTCACGTGGGAGTGACGGCTATAGCGGTGATGACGACACCTCTAGCGACTATGACACTGATGTTAGTTCTGATGGAGATGGAGATGTGGACCACGATCCTATCTTGGCGCTACGGGGTAAAGTTCTATTTGGCTGGTCAGATATTAAATGAACCGTGAAATATCGAAAGTTGATGTTTGAGTGACACTTGATTACCACACATTACTCTGTTTGGGTTCTAAATGACCTTCCAAATCAACATTGACTAAACTAGAGCTTACATAGAGCAGTGTTTAGTTGTTAGTTTAAATAAATGAAATATTCAATTTGCCCATGTTTCTACGAGATATTGCTGGGTGGATGTGATTGGGTTATCTATGTCCTTCATTTCTTGATCATTGGAGTAGGCATTGATCATTAACCCAGTGCTGATGTTCTAGATCTTACATATGAAATTAGTTACTGTCATCTTAAAATTTTTTTTTTGATACAGGTCCGGGATACCATGTGAGAAAAGGAACTTTTGAGGATCGCATCTTCTACGGCAACCATGTATTGCTAAACGAGGATCGGTGGGACTGTCTCAAACCCATAGTAAAGCAGTGCGAACCTCCCATACCATACTATGTCAGCACCGTCACTCGCTCAGCAGTCATCAGAGGGAAGAGCAAGATGGTAAACACTTGGACTTTTCTTTTTGCAAATCATACTTCACTAGTGAAAATGCCATCATGTAGAGACAGAGAGGAGGACGGGCGTGGTTGTGCAAATCATACTTACTTTTTTTGTGCAAATCATACTTCATTTTTTATGTAACATTATTTATTTCCCTGTGCAATCAGTGCTTCTCAAAGGAGTACAGTCAGGCCTACCTCAAAGATTATCTGCGAATGCCCATGGTTGTGCGTGTCACCAACGAACACTTTGAAGGTAATAAAAGGTCTTGTTCAAGATGCGAAAGAAGGACGGGCGAGCGATCATGACGAAGAACTGGAGAGAAGTCGTTGAGGGCGCCAGAATGAAAGAAGATCAAATGGTTATCTTCAGGTTCATGGAAAGGAGTGGAGGTGGGCTTAGGGTGAACATGGTTAGTGGCATGAGGATTCGTTGACCCACCGCAGTAGTTTGACGCTAGTTTTATAATCTGTATGTACTAGCCAGTAACTTCAAGTTGGTAGTATCAGCTTTAGGGTCCAGTAAGTGCAACTTAGTAGTAATTGGTACTTGGTAGTAACTGGTACTTTGGTGGTATAACTTTTGGGTCCGACTGGATATGAAGATCATCCAGTAAGTGGAACTTGGTAGTAACTTGGTGGTAGTATGAACCCTATGTGGCGTAATGTACTTGCTATGCAAGTCTATATATATAACGCACCCTAGTACCCTCCTTGATATAATTACCTTTATGGACTGCAATTGTATTTCCTTTTTTTTTGCCACGGTGATGCTAGTATTTTTAGAATCAAATCTAACCGGGTTTCAAATGGATTAGACACTACTTTAATTTTTGAACGAGGTTATTGTGTTGGCTAGTACGAGTTATTTTGAAAATGTGGTTTGTATGTGTGTCGCACAAAAAAAATGAAATGCAAAACAAAAACTTGCGGGTCGAAATGCAATGCAAAAAAAATGATGTTTCTGTTACTTTTGAGATGGCATGCTATTTTCAAAATGATGTTTTTTAATTTGAAAAACAGTATATACTAAGAAATCATGCTATCTTTTAAAAAGCTTAATTAAAAAAATGCTGTTTTCAAAATCAGCACGCTGCTTTCAAAACAGCATATTTAAAAAAGCATGTATTTTTTGAAATCAATTTAAAAACAACGTTATATTTTTAAAAACAGCGTTGTATTTTTAGAATGAGGTTGTTATTTTGAAATCAGCATGCTATTTTTAAAAACAACATATTCAAAAGAACATGATTTTCTTTAAATCAGCATGCTATTTTTAAAATCAGCACGCTATTTTTGAAATCAGCATGCTATTTTTTTAAATCAGCATGGTATTTTTGAAATCAGCATGATATTTTTCTTAAATCAGCATGCTATTTTTGAAATCAGCATGCTATTTTTGAAATCAGCATGCTATTTTAAAAGTAGCATATTGAAAAGAGCATTATATTTTTAAAATAAGCATGCTATTTTTAAAATTAGCATGATATTTTTGAAAACAGCATGCTATTTTAAAAGTAGCATATTGAAAAGAGCATTATATTTTAAAATTAGCATGATATTTTTGAAATTAGCATGTTATTTTAAAAGTAGCATAATTTTAAAAGTAGCATGCTATTTTTCAAAATCAGCATGATATTTTAAATCAGCATATTCATTATATTTTATTTTCAACTGAACATGTTTTTGTCAAATGAGCATGCTATTTTTAAAATATCAGTATGCTTATTTTCTATTTGAAAATAAATGATTTTCAATGTTATTTGAAAACGAGGTTTCTATTAACGTTCTATTTTCTTATATATATAAATTTTCAGTTTCTATTTTATATTTCAAGTACGAAATTTGACTACACTTTGAACAAATTTCATCAATATATTATGTAAAAACTGAAGAAAAAAATACAGAAAACCAAATGCACTAAAAATGCATTGTTTCATCGATGTTGATAAATCATAAGTAGCCTACCATGTCGACCCGTCCATAATAAAATGAGGGTGTACCAATCAAACGAGGAATTCAGAAAAATAGTGGCAGTCCATCAAATAGGTCTAATACATGAGAAACAAGGTGGATCACGGTATGGAAAACTGTCTACTTTAGTTTGTTCTCAATTTTTCGACCCCAGAAATCCTTTTGTTTTCTCTGCTTGACCCTGTGCATCTAAACATCCTGTCTCGACTTCACTTTAGCTTTCCTGCATGAAACAACGTTTGTTAATAGGATAGCAAAGAAGATTTGAGCATGTACAGTACACTATAACATAAAAAACACTAACTTCACTGATTTTCTCTTCATAGCTACAGAAGCTAACTTGACAGCTCTTATTCGCTCAGCCTGTGGTACATTCCTATCAGGCCTTTTTGTCTTCATCACCCCTTTGGCCTGTTCTTTACCGCCCTTACTAGAGTCTTTCCTGGAAAAGTTAAGAAACCTCAACACAGTACTAGCAAATACCCGACTTCTAGAGCGGACATGTAAGGACAGACACTAACTTCACTGGTTTTCCTCGCGCACCCTTGTCATCGTTCTTTTTCGTCCTCCCAGCATTGACATTTGGAGCGCCCTTGCGTTTCCTGCAAAAAATGAAATAGATGAATCTGTAGCCAGCATTCAAAAACATGTTTAAGTACGCACAATTGTGCTAATGCCCACTTGTTTGGTTTTGCGTAATCCTCTTCTGCAACCTCCAATGGTCTCTTTCTAGCCCTCCTCAGCCCACCATCTTCTGCATCTGAATCTTCCTCTTCTTCCTCATCTGAATCTCCCTCTTCTTCTGCATCTGAATCTCCCTCTTCTTCTGCATCTGAATCTTCCTCTTCTTGTGTACATGAATCTTCCTCTTCTTTTGTACCTGAACCTTCCTCTTCTTCTGTATCTGCCTCTATCTCTTCTTCTGTATCTGTCTCTGTCTCTTCTTCTGTATCTGACTCTGTCTCTTCTTTTTGCTTCTTCCTCCTTGTGGTATTTGATTTCCCCGATTTTTTCCTGCGTAAATTGAAGAAAAACATGTGAACAATTTTCTGGAGAACATATTAACACTGTAAGCATGTATGGAAATGAACAATGAGATTAACATGTGCACTAACTTTGTTGCTTTTTTTGAATCTTCCTCTTCTTCTATATCTGAATCATGTCTTCTTACATCTCTCGAGTCTTTCTCTTTTCGCTTCTTCCTCCTTGTGACCTTTGATTTCCCCGATTTGTTTCTGAGTAAACTAAAGAAAAAGAGAGAACATATTAATATTGTAAGCATGTATGGAAATGAACAATGAGATAAACATGTGCACTAACTTCGTTGCTTTTTTCCCTCTCATCCGCTCGCGCCTGGATTTAATCCTCTTGTTCGATTCTTGGTAGTTGGTCTCCTTTTGGAACTATTCTGATTGGATTTTCCATGTCATCAGTGCAGCATTCGCGAGCAGCAGAGAAGTATGCCGGCAAAGGAACAAGCGATTTATGGCCTTCATCCAAATCAGTTTTTCTCCATCAACCAATATACTCGGAGGAACTCCATCACTGTTACGACCGTGAATCGCTAGCTGCGGCTGTGAATAAAGCGTCACTAGCCATGTTGCGTAGTTGATGATACTTATTCATGTGATCAGACCATACATGAGTATTCGCAGTCCTCGAAGAAGGGAACGCTGGCTTGGCCTGCATTGTCCATCTTTTCTTGACAATTTTTTTTTGGAAATGTGCGTACACCAAGATGATCCAGAATGCAGAATATATGTGCGCATGGGTAATACTGACTTTCCAACTTTTTACATTTACAAGCTGCATCATCCAGTCTTGCTCCTGTAAACAGACAAGTCACGTGATATATAAAATCCACAGGCTTAGCATCCATGCCTTGTGCATCCAACTCTTTTGCCTCCAACTCCTCACTATCCTTACCTTCCAAGTGAATGGGATCCTCAGCATCCAAGTTTTTTGCATGCAAGTCCTCAGCATCCTTACCTTCCAAGTCATTGGGACCCTCAGCATCCAAGTTTTTTGCATGCAAGTCCTCAGCATCCTTACCTTCCAAGTCATTGGGATCCTCAGCATCCAATTTTTTTGCATGCAAGTCCTCAGCATACTTACCTTCCTTACCTTGCAATTCTCTAGCATCCCTGCCATATGGGACTTTATCATATGGAGCTTTGCGCAAAGCTCCAAACACGACCAAACCATCACATGCTACCCGGTCCGTGACCTGCCAATTTGTCCCTTCGACAATCTGACGCTTTACCTTTGGAAACATCACAGTTGTATAAATATAAGAGGCAGCAATCTCTAGAGGGTGTGCATTCAGCTTAGTGAAGGGTATCGTATATGTTGCTACTGTGTCTAATGCTGCTTCAGTCTTACGCATTATGGATACACAGTGCTCAACATGCTGCAACAAATCAACAAGCTGCATCTTCTGTTCAGTGCACATGAAGCCTTGAGTTGAGAGACTCACTCCTCTGATTACTCATCATGCCTAGGAAATATCTACCCTTTGTGTACGCAGCAGCCCATTTGTGTCGCAGCTCGTACATCCTGTTAACCCATGACGACCTCTTGCCCGTTGGTTTTATTTTGAACCGAACCTTATAAGCCTCCCATCTTTTCTCAAACTCATCAACATCCCAGCGACGGTAAATGAATTCCCTAAATTGCTCCAGCTTTTCCTCGCGGAGGTGCAACACCATATTCTCCTCGATATGCCACGTGCACAAACAATGATCTGTTCCGGTCCAGACAGTAGCTATTGATTTAGCCATTGCACCATCCCAAACGGTGATTGTTGAAATTGGTGCCGTCTGGGACATTGCCTCCAAAAATACATGAAGAAGCCACTGGTATGTTGCAACTGTCTCGTCTGACCCTAGACCGACCCCAAACAAAACTGTGCTGCGGTGATGGTTCAGACCAACAAATGGAACAAACGGAAGCATGTACTTGTTAGACCGATATGTACTGTCGAACACCACGACACCACCAAAGGCAACGTAGTCAATGCGGGATTGTGAATCAGCCCAGAATATGTTCCTCAAATGGCCTTCGCTGTCTTTTGTGTATTTGAAAAAGAATTCCGGGTCTGCTTTTTTCTGTGCAATCATATAGGTGAGCAAATATCTAGCGTCACTGCCTTCTATCTTGCGCTTCTTCTGGACTGAAACATGGTTGTATAGATCTCGATCTATAAATCCAAGCTTGTCGGGACCTCCGGCATTCTTCTCCATTACATTCATAATCTGATGTGTTCGAATTCCACCGACAGCATACTCGGTGATATCAGCCTTTTGTGCGTCAGTCATTCTACGATGAGCCGACAAGTACGGAGTGAGGTCAGCAGGGACAAACAGATGGTTATGCTTGTCCACAAAATTCTTGACGAACCAGAGGCCACTGCTATCTTGTAGCTCAACCTGAAAAAGAGCGAGACACCCACACCGAGAAAGACCCCTCGGTGTTCTTTTTCTTTCAGCTCTGTTAAAGTGCTTAAGGGCCCGTCATCCTTGTTTGCAGCACTTGTATGTCCTTCTGTATGCATTTTGTTTCGGACTCGGACCCCTGTACTTCAGATCATCCTTTCTAACACCAAATCCTTTTTTTCTCGCATAGCCTACGTAGAACATGCAGGCTTCTTCCTCAGTCCTGAACGTCTTCTTCACAATCTCTAAGTATTCCATACACTCATTCAGGTCTAAACCAGCCATGCCTTTATTATCAATTCCTTTACCTTGTATGTGTACATCATCCATGTCTATGTCATCCTTGCCTGCATCCTCATTATCCTTATCATCCATGCACATACCATCCATTCCTTTGGGGTCCATACCTTTGCCTTTGTTGCCTCTATGACCCATGTCCTTGTCATCCTTGCCTGCATCACCCAAGTTTTTGCCATCGTTGCCTTTATCATCCATGTCGTTATGCTGCCAGCGAAAACAGATAGTCAATGTTACGGATGGATAGCATACGTTACCGAAATTATGCACTACTCTGCTTAAATAATTGATTTAATTTTTCATATCAGATTCATGTATCTAACTCAGTCCTTCAAAAGCTGTAAGTAAATATGCCCTGACTAAATCCAGAAATTTGTAATTGATTGTACTAGCTCTAACTAATGATCTCCTAACTAAATCCAAAGTCCACGAGTCCTTCAAATGCCTTGATAGATCAATTATCTCCAAACTCCATTCAAAATTATCTCCTAACTAAATCCAAATTATCTCGTAACAAAATCCAAAAGTATGTCCTAACTAAATCCAAATATCTCCTAACTAAATCCAAAATAAGTCCAAACTCCATACAAAATAATTATCTCCTAACTAAATCCAAAATATCTCGAAACTCAATTCAAAAGTATCTCCTAACTAAATCCAAAATAACTTTCTTTGAATCCAAATCTGCTGACAACTTTCTCATGCCACATAATCCTAACTAAGTCCTTCAATATGTCGTAGCTACATCTGACTTACACTTCCTTTCAATCGTAATCTCATCACAACTTTCTGAAAACATCAACCCTAATCCTCAGATGACATATCCTAAACCCTAACCAAATCCGACCGAAATCTCCTCACAACTTTCTGAAACGATAAACCCTAAACCTCACATGACATATCCTAAACCCGAATCAAATCCGACCCCTATTGATTCTATATGCAGAGGGGACCAGAAAAGATTTGAGATGGCTAGGCACTTACAGCGAAGATCTGGCATGAAAAAGTTGATGCACGTCGATGAGGATGATGTGGCCTCTCGGGTCAGGGAAGGTGGCGTCCGCTCAGGGAAGGAGTGGATTAGCGGCTCGTTGGAAGATCTGGCGCCGCGACCCGAGTGGGGTGACTTGCGATGGAGGGGGAGGGGAGGAGTAGGAGCAGGAGGGGTAGACACGGCGGGTGCGATCGACGGCGATCGAGGGCGTCGGGGGCGATCGGCGGCGATCGAGGGGGCCCGAGGTTAGGGCTCGAGAGGAGGAGAGAGGACGAACCGCTCGAACCGAAATTCAAAAGAGTACGCACGATGATGGGACCTCTATAATGAAGTTCTTTATTAATGTAATTACTTTAATCGAAAAATTTAGGACAAGAATACCCCTGGACCAAATTGGGTCGATTAAAGGTAAAACAAATTAGGTCAAAAATACCCTTGGGCTTAAAAAGGCCCAATTATTCTCATCCGTTAGATCGGCCATATAATACATGTGCTCTGTGCATTATAGTGCACCATAAAATTTCCCTTTATTTATTTAATTTTTTGTTTTGAAAACTTTTTGCTAGGTGGGAATGTCTAGAAAAAATTGACTGATGAGGAACCACATTTTCTTTTCTTTTTTGCGATAGGGATACCTTGTGAATGAATACTTCAAACTTTTCATACTAAGCAAGGTCTTTTGATTTCTTAAATGTTGTGGCATATGGTACAACTCCAGAAATTATAGATAGATGTGCGATTTACAGATACATGTGCGAATTTTACAGATTTTCTTGTTTGAGTATACATGATTGAAAATCTAACAAAGAGTATTTTCTGATATATAAATACTAGAGAGAATTTAATGTGATGTGGGAAGTGAAATGTTATTCAGTTCCTTCAGTTAGTACTGGTAGGTAAACTCACTGGTGCTGAACTTTTTTTTGAAATGAACTCTATTTCAGTTACATTATCCCAACCTGAACCTTTTTTTAAATAAACTCTGTTTCAGTATAGTAAACTCACTGGTTTTTTTTATTTTAAAAACAAGCTTTTGCATGGACAAGTGCAGATAGCATGTGAAATGATAGAGGTTTTGCAGATTTGTTTGACTAAAAGGATCAGCAATTAACTTTTTTTTCTTCTTCTTTTTTCTCATTAGGAATTGTCTTGTGAGCTATGTGGGAACTTTCACCGTGACGGTGCTGACAATGACTTCAAGATCGTCATTCGGGATGAGTTCCGGTCTAAAGCGGTAATCCGGGCGAACTTTTTTTACATGTGCAATTTTTCCTTTTTGTTTGATGTCCACTTTTGTTTAATAAAATATGTCAATTTTTTCATGAAATTGATCGGGTTTTAAATGAAAATATTTTTTTGATATGTAATTTATCCTGATTGTTCATGTCACAGTCAAAATGCTTCTGAATTTGCGTTGGATGGTCGGGCTCTTGTATTCAGACATGTCTCTTTTATCATATGTCCATTTTCCTAATTATATTTTCTTTCCATTTTTACATTATGACTTGCATAGATGAGTTTGCTTGTTAGTTAATTGAAAGTCTATCATCTACTCACAATTAGGGAGAGGGGGCGACTGTGTGTTTGGATGACGTTGCATGTCAAACCATCGACTTCGCAACTAAGGGGGGGGGGACTAGGGTGTGTGTGTGTGTTTGTGTTCTGTCAAGAGCCCCCAGTTCCATGTCAACCAACGACTTGCAATTAGGGGGGAGGAGTTTGTTCTGTATGGCCCCAGTTGCAAGTCAACCATCGACTCGCACCTAGGGAGCGGTGTATGTGTGTGTCTTTGTTGAGGGCCTCCAGTTTGCAAGTCAACCATCAAGTCGAGGGTCCCCAGTTGCATGTGAACCATCGACTTGCAACTAAGGGGAGTGTCTATTTGTCGAGGGTTCCTAATTGAATGTCGACCATCGACTCACAACTAGGGTGTTTGTGTTTATTTTACAGCCCGTAGTTGCAAGCTGACCATCGACTTGAAACTAAGGGTGTTTGTGTTTGTCATGGTCCCCAGTTGCATGTCGACCAACGACTCGCAACTTAGGGGAGGGGGAGAAGAGTGTGTTTCTACGGGTCCAGTTTGCAAGCCAACCATCGACTCGCACTAGGGGGTGTGTGTGTTTGTCACCCCCCCCCCCCCCATTTGCATGCCGAGCATCGACTCGCAGCTAGGGGGTGTGTTTGTTTGTCTAGGGTCCCTAGTTGCATGTGTACCATCGACTCACAATTAGGGGGTCTTTGTGTTTGTCGGGGCCCCCAGTTGCAAGTCGACCATCGACTCGCAACTAAGGGTATTTGTGTTTGTCGAAGGTCCCCAGTTGCATGCCAACCATCGACTCGCAACTAAAGGGTGTGCGTGTTTGACGTGGCCCCCAATTGCATCTTGCCCATCAACTCGCAACTAAGTATGTGTGTGTTTGTCGAGGGCCCCCAGTTGGAAGTCAACAATTGACTCGCAACTAGGGGTTGTGTGTGTTTGTCGACGGTGCCCAATTGCAAGCGGACCATCGACTTGCAACTATGTGGTTTGTTTGTTGTCGAGTGTCCCAATTGCATGCCGACCATCATCTCGCAACTAGGGTGTGACTGTGTGTGTTTTCGTGGCCCCCAGTTGTATGCCGACCATCGACTCACAACTATGGGTGTGTCTATTTTGTTGTGGCACCTAGTTGCAGGATGACCATCGACTCGCAACTAAGGTGTGTGTGTGTGTGTGTGTGTGTGTGTGTGTGTGTGTGTGTGTGTGTGTGTGTGTGTGTGTGTGCGTGCGTGTTTGTCGACGGTGCCAAGTTGCATGTCGACGATTGACTCGAAACTAGAGGGCCTGTTTTGTTGTGGCCCCTAGTTTGCGAGCTGACCATCAACTCGCAACTAAGGATGTTTGTGTTTGTCGAGGGTCCCCAATTGCAAGCCGACCATCGACTCGCAACTAGGGGTGTGTGTGCGCTTGTCAGAGTCCCATGTTGGAAGCCGACCATCGACTCACAACTAAGGATGTTTTGTGTTTGTCGAGGGTTCCTAGTTGCATGCCGACCATCGAATCGCAACTAGGGGCATGTGTGTTTTGTCGTGGCCCCCAGTTGCATACCGACCATCAACTCGCAACTAGGGGTGTGTATGTTTTGTCGTGGCACCTAGTTGCAATCCAACCATCGACTTGCAAGGAGGGTGAGTGTGTGTTTTTCGAGGGTCCATAGTTGCATGTCGACCATCGACTTGCAACTAGGCGGGAGGGGGTGGGCAAGTGTGTTTTCTACAGGTCTAGTTGCAAGTCAACCGTCGACTTGCAACTAAGGGTGTGTGTGTGTGTGTGTGTTTGTGTGTTGGTGCCCCCAGTTGCATGTCAACCATTGAGTCGCAACTAAGGACGAGTGTGTGTTTGTTGGTGTGCGTGTGTTCCTATGGATCTAGTTGCAAGTCAACCATGAACGCTATGGCATAGTTGCGAGTCTACCATAGAAACAGAGTTGGGGAGGTGGGGGTGCCTATGTGTGTTTGTTGAGGACCCCGATTCAACCAGCTGCAAATCAACCATCAACCACCAATTCAACCAGCTGCAAGTCAACCATCAATGTGCAACTGGTGAGGTGGACCGTGTTTTCTCGCCTGTGTGTGTTTGTTGAGGGGGGGGGCAACAGTTACAAGTATTTCCATTTTTTTGATAGGTTGTTTTTCCTTTTTTGATGGAATTAAAATTTCCATATAGGAGCTTCGCGCGCCCCGACAATCCCCCCGCCATCTGCACCATCGACGAGCTCCGCGCGGGCGACACCCCCTCTGCCATCGGCAGGGCCCCTGATCTGTGCGCTGCTGACGCAAACCTCGCGGTGCACGAGCGAGTAAGACCAACTCCACCTCACACTCTCCATTCTTTTTTTTGGTTTGTATGCGGAGTTCCAATTTGGTTCCGCTCAGTTCAATTCTGCGCCGCGATTTTGGACTATAGAACACGTCGGCTTGCTGGTGAATTTTGCGTACCTAAGGTTGGGGACTAGGGGGTTGGGCAGCAGGGGGATGAGGATTTTGATTCATTTGAGCCAGCAATCATAGACACTGAATCTGTTAGATACTCTGAAATTTGTACAGTAAGACTGAATTTGTTAGTTTCAGAGTAGCATAGCATTTTTGTTCTGAAATTTTAAGAGCGTGGTTATGTGGGCAGGGTGGTGATTTTTAGGTGTTCCTCTCTAGGAGTAATTAGCAGCATCGTTTAGGCTTATGTGAAACTTTTGAGCAGTGGACAAGCGGACTTCATTCAGACTGAAATTAAGAGTGTGTTTGTTATATAGACTGAATTTGTTTATTCATGCACATTATAAACTACTGCCAGGGGTTTGTTTTGTGCCTGTGCTTGCTGTTTGATATTTGGTTGTCCCGGATCCTCTAAAAGACCATAGATGGATTCTGCTTATCTCGAAGAAGAAAAGCAATCCAGATTGAGGCTTTCCTTGCTTTTTTAGATATCCAACATTGCGGTCTCTGATTTCTCATTTTGCTAGGAAAATCACATGTGCTCTGCTTTTATTTTTCAGTCAGCATGACACTTGCCAGATATAGTATTTGCTTGACAAATACTTACTAGGCAATTGTGCTGTGTAATCTGTATACACAAAGATCTATATGAAACTTCAACAACCCGTCTATCTAGTACGTAAATTTTATATCAGTGCCTTCATCATTGTTGATCTTGTTCTGAGCTTCTCGGGAGTGACAACTCAATGTGATTAGTACCTTTTGTTCAGTTCAGTGTATGATGGGAACGAAGTGTGGCGTTGATGTCCTAACGACATGCACCAGTCATGTTTTTTCAGAATCTTGGCGATTCCTGTACACTTAAGTTATACCTTGTTTCCATGCCTAGCCTTCTTCTTTTTGGTTCATATGAATTACAGAAACATGAGTTAAAAGAGAGATAAAACACTTGCCTGCGTACCAATGTGGTCTTCTCCAAAGTTATATTCCTGACTTGCAGCCATTTTTTGGGGTCAAAATTATGTTTGGCAACAATCTTTTTTCCTCTTTTTTCTGATATAAACAATTGAATGTATTTTCTTGTTAGTTAGTCACCATCACATATATGTTTGTATAACAAATTGCTACTTGCTCATTTTTCCAGTTCAAGAAACAAAATGATACTTTGTTTTTACAATCAAATAACTTTCAAGTTTTTCTTTTTTTGTACAACATATCTGTGTCCATGCAAACATCCTGATTCAAAACATCTGAAACACTATATGCACATGCAGAACTGAACCTGTAAATAAGTGAAGATTTCCTGTGCAGTTCTTTAATTTTGCAGTATTTTTTTGGGTTCTCTGAAATCTTGGCACATATATGTACTGGCACACACTGGATCTCGCTGATCTACATACCTGATAACACAAACTTGCTATGCACTAATCTACATGCCTGATATCTTTTTTTTGTCAGCAGAACAATCAATCTTTCTTGTCCCATGAAGACTGTAACAAGAACCGACATGCTGATCTTTGGTGGGGTTTCAGAAGAAGGAACTCAAGGAAGATTCAGAAAACTCACCGTGGGAAGAGGTACCACTGCCTGACATTTTTTCCCTGCTGCAACTTGCTCCTTTTCTTTTCTTCAGATATCCAATTTTGCTTGTCTCTATTATCTGCTTGTCCTTCATCCAGCCATGACTGCTGTGGTAGGGGAAGGGGGGAGAAGGGGATGGAATGGATGGAGACGAGGGACTAGAGTTGGGGGTGGCAGGATAGCTGTGATCATCAGCTGGCAAAAGAACGCCCACATTTTCCCTATCTTTTTCTTGGCAAGCTTGTCTGACAAGAAAAGTGCCCAGACATGGATTGGCACAAGGCCTACATCTGTTCCCAATACATTTTTTTACAACAAACAAACAACTAAGCCCACAAACACAACGCCCAGGTCCAGGAAAATGGGGGGTTGGGGAGGGTCACGGGTGCAGCCCAGCCTTGGAAGCGAGAAACAAAATTACGAGGCCCGAAGGGAGGAAGAGCGGGTGACAAACGATCGATGAGAGGACAAACAGATCGATCAGGAGGGCAACAAACAGGGTGACGTCATCTTTGATGTGACATAGTTATGTCACATCTAGATGCGTCCTAGACAGACTCATATGTATTCTCACTTAATCAATCAGGGATCGGTCGGCCAAGCATTAAAGCTACAATGCATCTGCCCGATTCGAACAACCAAGCGACTAGCATCGGCGGTCACGTTTAGCTATGAGTGCAGAACAATGACGTTTGGCTATGTTCCAAGAGTGTCTCTCGCTCCCTTGGCATACTACTTTGGCAGCCTTTAAAGAGTTGCACAAGTTGTTTAAAAGCAGGAACTCGTGCTTCATAGAAATTTGATTGTACGTATCATATTTCTGCTATTATCATGCCCTTTGACACAATTATGTCTTCTTTACTCGTGATTTAAATTCAAATTATGTGACGATCATGAAGCGAATTTAATGCTTAACCATTACTCTGATGTACTATCAGTGTGCTAAGTAATACCTCTACATCTTAGGCACACATTCTATCTTCTACTCCCTCCGCCCAGAATTACTTGTCAAAATGGATGAAAATGGATGTATCTAGAACTAAAATACATCTAGATGCATCCATTTCAATGACAAGTATTTCCGGACAGAGGGAGTACTATATCTAAATAGGTAACCCTCACTAGTATTTCTCTTAACATTTATACATACCACCTCATCATGCAAACATGCATGGAAAGACCCATCTCAACATACAAACACGCATTTGAAAAAGTCCATCCAATAATTAAATACAACAAATCATATGTACTTTCAATGTTAGTTCTCCTATTATTCATCAAAATATTCCTCTTAAATAGTAAATATCATTAAAATATATTGCAACCAATTCCCGAGGCATTGTGTCAGGTGTATTATTTTAACTAAGTAGGTGATCCCCACTAACCTATTTCTCTAAAAGCATGCAAACATGCCACCTCAACCTGCACCCATGGGAAATGAGGGGAGAATATCATATGAAAACAAACATTCGGTGGAAACCGGTGAAAAACACGCTGAAAAGATATTTTGAAGTTAAAAAGTATATTTAAAATCTACGTGATGTTAAGATGGTGATGTCGCTGCTTCCGCGCCGCGTGTATTTCTAGAGCTGTTTTACGGTGATTGGGTTAGTACTCGGAGTACTTAGCAGTACTTACATGTCTGATCACGTCTGATTTTTATTAGCCGTCCGATCTTGCGGGGAATTTTAATTGATTAAATTTAATATGTTAATTGCGATAAGGGCATAATGGTCCAGGGGGAAATATCTTTTCTTGAACCGATCACCTGAGGACCAGATCCATGTCTACTCGATCCAGTTCAGAATCCTCCTCCGATGTATTCATCGCCGCTTGCCGCTCCTGACCTTCTCCGTCCTCGACCTGCCTGGTGAGAGGAATAAATTCATCGTCCTCGTCCTTCTTCGTCCCCAGCCCCCCACGCCGTCACTGAAGAAGAAGGCCGGATCTGCGCCGGCTGAATCGGCGGCGACGGCGGCGGGCAATCCCATCTCTTCGCGCGTACCATCATTAAGGTATGAATCCGGCTTGGCGTTCTGCTCATTCTCTTGGACGTTGTGCCCCTCCACCGTGCATGCAGTACAACCTCAACCCCACAAGATCCGGGTAATTTAGCAGTATGCGAGATTTGTACGGACTAAAACAACGAATGGAAAGCTTCATCGTGGCATAGTTTCTCTTGAGCTAATGTTAGTTTAACTAAGATGTTGAGGGCATTGCTTACTTCCTTTGGTACCGCAGAAAAAAAGTGACATACTTGACGTTTGAGATGAGATATACTAAAGGAAGATGAGATACTGGTTCCATAGTTGACTTAATTTAGTTTATTAAAGTCATCATCACTTTAGGTTTGCATAGTGCATGAAATATAGTTTAAAGGAAGATGAGATACTACTTGTTGGG
>JAHIAM010004904.1:0-94960 GCA_021605205.1 Aegilops longissima | reverse complement strand
AAGGCGGCCCAATCCTTTTTTTAGCAAAGGACAAGCCTGGAGAAACTCTTATAATAGGAAAAGCGCTCCCGAGGACACATGGGAATATCGTCGAGCTAGTTTTCATCACGTTCATATGATTCGCGTTCGGTACTTTGATAATTTGATATGTGGGTGGACCAGTGCTTGGGCGCTGTTCTTACTTGAACAAACATCCACTTATGATTAACCTCTATTGCAAGCATCCGCAACTACAACAAAAGTATTAAGGTAAACCTAACCATAGCATGAAACATATGGATCCAAATCAGCCCTTTACGAAGCAACGCATAAACTAGGGTTTAAGCTTCTGTCACTCTAGCAACCCATCATCTACTTATTACTTCCCAATGCCTTCCTCTAGGCCCAAATAATGGTGAAGTGTTATGTAATCGACGTTCACATAACACCATTAGAGGCTAGACAACATACATCTCATCAAAATATCGAACGAATACCAAATTCACATGAGTACTAATAGCAAGACTTCTCCCATGTCCTCAGGAACAAACGTAACTACTCACAAAGCATATTCATATTCATAATCAGAGGGGTATTAATATGCATATAGGATCTGAACATATGATCTTCCACCAAATAAACCAACTAGCATCAACTACAAGGAGTAATCAACACTACTAGCAACCTACTAGTACCAATCCCGGACTTGGAGACAAGAATTGGATACAAGAGATGAACTAGGGTTTTGAGAGGAGATGGTGCTGGTGAAGATGTTGATGGAGATTGCCCTCTCCGATGAGAGGCGTTGGTGATGAGCGTTGGCGATGATTTCCCCTCCGGGGAAGTGTCCCCGGCAGAACAGCTCTGCCGGAGCCCTAGATTGGTTCCGCCTCGTGGCGGCGGAGTTTCGTCCCGAAAGGTTGCTTATGATTTTTTTCTCGACGAAAGACCTCATATAGCAGAAGATGGGCATCGGGGGCCACCAGGGGGCCCACGAGGTGAGGGCGCCTAGGGGGTAGGGCGCCCCCCACCTCGTGGCTAGGTGGGGCCCCCTCGTGAACTTCTTCGCTGGATATTTTTATTATTTCCCAAAATGACTTTCATGGAGTTTCAGGACTTTTGGAGTTGTGAAGAATAGGTCTCTAATATTTGCTCCTTTTCCAGCCCCGAATTCCAGCTGCCGGCATTCTCCCTCCTTATGTAAACCTTGTAAAATAAGAGAGAATAGGCATAAGTATTGTGACATAACGTGTAATAACAGCCCATAATGCAATAAATATCGATATAAAAACATGATGCAAAATGGACATATCAACTCCCCCAAGCTTAGACCTCGCTTGTCCTCAAGCGAAAGCCGATAACGATAAATATGTCCCCATGTTTAGAGGTAGAGGCGTCTATAAAAAAATACGGACATGAAGGCATCATGATTATTCTCATAACAGCAACATATATAGATATTGTCATATGATTTCTTTGAAGGAAATATGCCCTAGAGGCAATAATAAAGTTATTATTTATTTCCTTATTTCATGATAAATGTTTATTATTCATGCTAGAATTGTATTAACCGGAAACATGATACATGTGTGAATACATAGACAAACATATAGTCACTAGTATGCCTCTACTTGACTAGCTCATTAATCAAAGATGGTTATGTTTCCTAACCATAGACATGTGTTGTTATTTGATTAATGGGATCACATCATTAGGAGAATGATGTGATTGACATGACCCATTCCGTTAGCCTAGCACTTGATCGTTTAGTATATTGCTATTGCTTTCTTCATGACTTATACATGTTCCTGTAACTATGAGATTATGCAACTCCCGTTTACCGGAGGAACACTTTAGGTGCTACCAAACGTCACAACGTAACTGGGTGATTATAAAGGAGTACTACAGGTGTCTCCAAAGGTACATGTTGGGTTGGCGTATTTCGAGATTAGGTTTTGTCACTCCGATTGTCGGAGAGGTATCTCTGGGCCCTCTCGGTAATGCACATCACTACAAGCCTTGCAAGCAATGTAGCTAATGAGTTAGTTACGGAATGATGCATTACGTAACGAGTAAAGAGACTTGCCGGTAACGAGATTGAACTAGGTATTCGATACCGACGATCGAATCTCAGGCAAGTAACATACCGATGACAAAGGGAACAACGTATGTTGTTATGCGGTTTGACCGATAAAGATCTTCGTAGAATATGTAGGAGCCAATATGGGCATCCAGGTCCCGCTATTGGTTATTGACCGAGAATAGTTCTAGGTCATGTCTACATAGTTCTCGAACCCGTAGGGTCCGCACGCAAGGTTTTCGATGACGGTTATATTATGAGTTTATGAGTTTTGATGTACCGAAGGAGTTGAGTCCCGGATGAGATCGGGGACATGACGAGGAGTCTCGAAATGGTCGAGACGTAAAGATCGATATATTGGACGACTATATTCGGAGTTCGGAAAGGTTCCGAATGATTCGGGTATTTTTTGGAGTACCGGAGAGTTACGGGAATTCGCCGGAGAAGTATTGGGCCTTATTGGGCCATACGGGAAAGAGAGGGGCTGCCTAGGGCAGGCCACGCGCCCAAGGCCTAGTCCGGGTGGACTAGGGGAGGGCTCGCCCCCTCCTTCCTTCCTTCTCCTTTCCCCTTCCTTCTCTCCTACTCCTACTAGGAAAGGAGGAGTCCTACTCCGGTGGGAGTAGGACTCCCCCCTGGGCGCGCCTCCTCCTCTTGGCGGCCCCTCCTCCTTGCTCCTTTATATCACGGGGCAGGGGGCACCCCATGGACACACAAGTTGATCTACGGATCGTTCCTTAGCTGTGTCGGTGCCCCCTCCACCATATTCCACTTGGTCATATTGTCGTGGAGCTTAGGCGAAGCCCTGCGCCGTAGAGTCATATCGTCACGGAGCTTAGGCGAAGCCCTGCGCCGGTGGAGCATCATCATCGTCCTGCGCGTCGTGATGACGGAACTCATCCCCGACGCTTTGCTGGATCGGAGCCGGGATCGTCATCGAGCTGAACGTGTGCTGAACTCGGAGGTGCCGTGCGTTCGGTACTTGGATCGGTCGGATCGTGAAGACGTACGACTACATCAACCGCGTTGTTATAACGCTTCCACTTACGGTCTACGAGGGTACGTGGACATACACTCTCCCCTCTCGTTGCTATGCCATCACCATGATCTTGCGTGTGCGTAGGAATTTTTTTGAAATTACTACGTTCCCCAACATTCTTATACTCAAGTAATAATCTATTCACAATGCAATAGTACGAATCATAAACTTTATTGAGAACCAACAAACTATAATCTCAGTCATTGAAGCAATTGCAATTTATCATAACATCAGAAAGAGTCTATGTCAGAGCTCAATAGCAAGTCCACATACTCAGCTATCATTTAGTCTTTCATAATTGCTAACACTCACACGATACTTGTGGTTACGGAGTTTTAATCGCACACAGAGAAAGATAGGGGCTTATAGTTTCGCCTCCCAACCTTTTACCTCAAGGGTAATGTCAACAATAATAACTCATGCTCCCCTACATCCAATTAGATATATCTATCAGGATCTTTCCAACACCATGTGCTTGCCAAAGGATAAAATGAAAAAAGGAAAGGTGAAGATCACCATGACTCTTGCATAAGGTAGAGGATAATAGTAATAGATAGGCCCTTCGCAGAGGGAAGTAGAGGTTGCCATGCGCTTTTTGTTGGGGAACGTAGTAATTTAAAAAAAATCCTACGCACACGCAAGATCATGGTGATGCATAGCAACGAGAGGGGAGAGTGTTGTCCACATACCCTCGTAGACCGAAAGCAGAAGCGTTATGACAACGCGGTTGATGTAGTCGTACGTCTTCATGATCCGACCAATCCAAGTACCGAACTGTCGGGGAACATAGCAGAAATTCAAAATTTTCCTACGAGTCACCAAGATCTATCTATAGAGAGACTAGCAACGAGAGAGAGGGGAGTGCATCTACATACCCTTGTAGATCGCTAAGCGGAAGCGTTCAAGAGACGGGGTTGAAGGAGTTGTAATCGTCGTGATCCAAATCACCGGAGATCCTTGTGCCGAACGGATGGCACCTCCGCGTTCAACACACGTGCAGCCCGGTGACGTCTCCCATGCCTTGATCCAGCAAGGAGAGAGGTAGAGGTTGGGGAAGACTCCGTCTAGCAGCAGCACAACGGCGTGGTGGTGATGGAGGAGCGTGGTATTCCAGCAGGGCTTCACCAAGCACTGCGAGAGATGAGGAGAAGGAGAGGTAGGGCTGTGCCAGGGAGAGGTGGAAACTCTTATCTTTGAAGCCCCAAATACCTCAACTATATATATAGGGGAGAGGGAGGGGGCTGAGCCCCCTCTAGGGTTCCCACCCCAAGGGGTGTGGCAGCCCCAAAACCCATCTAGGGTGGCGGCCAAGGGGGGGAGAGGGGAAACTTGCCCCCCAAGCAAGGTGGGGATAAAATGAAAAAGGATCTTTCCAACACCCTGTGCTTGCCAAAGGATAAAATGAAAAAGGAAAGGTGAAGATCACCATGACTCTTGCATAAGGTAGAGGATAATAGTAACAGATAGGCCCTTCGCAGAGGGAAGCAGAGGTTGCCATGCGCTTTTTGTTGGGGAACGTAGTAATTTCAAAAAAATTCCTACGCACACCCAAGATCATGGTGATGCATAGCAACGAGAGGGGAGAGTGTTGTCCACATACCCTCGTAGACCGAAAGCAGAAGCATTATGACAACGCGGTTGATGTAGTCGTACGTCTTCATGATCCGACCAATCCAAGTACCGAACTGTCGGGAAACATAGCAGAAATTCAAAATTTTCCTACGAGTCACCAAGATCTATCTATGGAGAGACTAGCAACGAGAGAGAGGGGAGTGCATCTACATACCCTTGTAGATCGCTAAGTGGAAGCGTTCAACAGAACGGGGTTGAAGGAGTTGTACTCGTCGTGATCCAAATCACCGGAGATCCTAGTGCCGAACGGATGGCACCTCAGCGTTCAACACACGTGCAGCCCGGTGACGTCTCCCATGCCTTGATCCAGCAAGGAGAGAGGGAGAGGTTGGGGAAGACTCCGTCTAGCAGCAGCACAACGGCGTGGTGGTGATGGAGGAGCGTGGTATTCCAGCAGGGCTTCGCCAAGCACCGCGAGAGATGAGGAGAAGGAGAGGTAGGGCTGTGCCAGGGAGAGGTGGAAACTCTTATGTTTGCAGCCCCAAATACCTCAACTATATATATAGGGAGAGGGAGGGGGCTGAGCCCCCTCTAGGGTTCCCACCCCAAGGGGTGCGGCAGCCCCAAAACCCATCTTGGGTGGCGGCCAAGGGGGGGAGAGGGGAAACTTGCCCCCCAAGCAAGGTGGGGCGCCCCCTCCCCAAACCCTAGGCGCCTTGGGCCCTTGTGGGGGGGGGCGCACCAGCCCACCTGGGGCTGGTCCCCTCCCACACTTGTCCTGTGCTGCCCTCTGGGGCCGGTGGCCTCACTTGGTGGACCCCCGGGACCCTCCCGGTGGTCCCGGTACGTTACCGATAGCACCCGAAACTTTTCCGGTGACCAAAACAGGACTTCCCATATATAAATCTTTACCTCCGGACCATTCCGGAACTCCTCGTGACGTCCGGGATCTCATTCGGGACTCCGAATAACATTCGGTAACCACGTATATCTATTCCCTATAACCCTAGTGTCATCAAACCTTAAGTGTGTAGACCCTACGGGTTCAGGAACCACGCAGACATGACCGAGACGTTCTGCGGTCAATAACCAACAGCGGGATCTGGATACCCATGTTGGCTCCCACATGTTCCACGATGATCTCATCGGATGAACCACGATGTCGAGGATTCGATCAATCCCGTATACAATTCCCTTTGTCTAGCGGTATTGTACTTGCCCAAGATTCGATCGTCGGTATCCCGATACCTTGTTCAATCTCGTTACCGGCAAGTCTCATTACTCGTTCCTTAACACATCATCACGTGATCAACCCCTTGGTCACATTGTGCACATTATGATGATGTCCTACCGAGTGGGCCCAGAGATACCTCTCCGTCACACGGAGTGACAAATCCCAGTCTCGATTCGTGCCAACCCAACAGACACTTTCGGAGATACCCGTAGTGCACCTTTATAGCCACCCAGTTATGTTGTGACGTTTGGTACACCGAAAGCATTCCTACGGTATCCGGGAGTTGCACAATCTCATGGTCTAAGGAAATGATACTTG
Source organism: Aegilops longissima (assembly GCA_021605205.1). Lineage (NCBI taxonomy): Eukaryota > Viridiplantae > Streptophyta > Magnoliopsida > Poales > Poaceae > Aegilops > Aegilops longissima. The sequence continues at coordinate 88,738 of JAHIAM010004904.1, read as the reverse complement.
ACATTAGAAAAGCTTTAGCATACAAACTACACGATCTTTGTGCTAGGCTTAGGATTGGGTCTTGTCCATCACATCATTCTCCTAATGATGTGATCCCGTTATCAACGACATCCAATGTCCATGGTCAGGAAACCATAACCATCTTTTGATCAACGAGCTAGTCAACTAGAGGCTTACTAGGGATATTGTGTTGTCTATGTACCCACACATGTATCTGAGTTTCCTATCAATACAATTATAGCATGGATAATAAACGATTATCATGAACAAGGAAATATAATAATAATAAATAATTTATTATTGCCTCTAGTGCATATTTCCAACAGTCTCCCACTTGCACTAGAGTCAATAATCTAGTTCACATCGCAATGTGATTAACGCTCGCAGGTCACATCGCCATGTGACCAACATCCAAAGAGTTTACTAGTGTCACTAAAATAGTTCACATCATCATGTGATTAAGACTCAATGAGTTCTGGGGTTTGATCATGTTTTGCTTGTGAGAGAGGTTTTAGTCAACGGGTCTGCAACATTCATATCCGTATGTACTTCGCAAATCTCTAGCTCATATTGTAAATGTTGCTTCCACGCTCCACTTGGAGCTATTCCAAATGGTTGCTCCACTATACGTATCCGGTTTGCTACTCAGAGTCATTCGGATACGTGCTAAAGCTTGCATCGACGTAACCCTTTACGCCGAACTCTTTATCACCTCCATAATCGAGAAACATGTCCTTATTTACTCCAAGGACAATTTTGACCGCTGTCCAATGATCCATTCCTGGATCACTCTTGTACCCCCTTGCCAGACTCATGGCAAGGCACACTTCCGGTGCGGTACACAACATATCATACTATAGAGCCTACGTCTGAAGCATAGGGGACGACCTTCGTCCTTTCTCTATCTTCTGCCGTGGTCGAGCTTTAAGTCTTAACTTCATACCTTACAACTCAGGCAAGAACTCCTTCTTTGACTGATCCATCTTGAACACCTTCAATATCATGTCAAGGTATGTGCTCATTTGGAAGTACCATTTAGCGTTTTTGATCTATCCTCATAGATCTTGATGCTCAATGTTCAAGCAGCTTAATCTAGGTTTTCTATTGAAAAACACTTTTCAAATAACCCTATATGCTTTCCAGAAATTCTACATCATTTCTGATCAACAATATGTCAACAACATATACTCATCAGAAATTCTATAGTGCTCCCACTCACTTCTTTGGAAATACAAGTTTCTCATAAACTTTGTATAAACGCAAAATCTTTGATCATCTCATCAAAGCGTATATTCCAACTCCGAGATGCTTACTCCAGTCCTTAGAAGGACTGCCGGAGCTTTGCACACTTGTTAGCATCTTTCGGGATTGAGAAAACCTTCTGGTTGTATCACACACAACCTTTCCTCAAGAATATCGTCGAGGAAACAATGTTTTGACATCCTATCTGCAAGATTTCATAAATCATGCAGTAATTGTTAATATAATTCCAACAGACTCTTAGCATCGCTATGAATGAGAAAGTCTCATCGCAGTCAACTCCTTGAACTTGTCGGAAAACATCTTAACGACAAGTCGAGCTTTATTAATGGTGACACTTACCATCATTGTACTTCTTCTTCTAAAATCCATCTGTACCCAACAGCCTTTACGACCATCAAGTAGTTCTTCCAAAGTCTACACTTTGTTTTCATACATGGATCCTCTCTCGGATTTTATGGCCTCAAGCCATTTGTCGGAATCTGGGCCCACCATCGCTTCTCCATAGCTCATAGGTTCATTGTTGTCTAGCAACATGACCTCCAAGACAGGATTACCGTACCACTCTGAAGCAGTACCTGTCCTTGTCGTCCTACGAGGTTTGGCAGTGACTTGATCTGAAGCATTATGATCACTATCATCAGCTTCCACTTCAATTGGTGTAGGTGCCACATGAACAACTTCCTGTGCCCTGCTACACACTGATTGAAGTGATGGTTCATTAACCTCATCAAGTCTCCACCATCCTCCCACTCAATTCTTTCGAGAGAAACTTTTCCTCGAGAAAGGACCCGTTTCTAGAAACAATCACTTTTGCTTCCGGATCTGAAATAGGAGGTATACCCAACTGTTTTGGGTGTCCTATGAAGATGTATTTATCCGCTTTGGGTTCGAGCTCATCAGGATGAAACTTTTTCATATAAGCGTCGCAGCCCCAAACTTTCAAGAAACGACAGCTTAGGTTTCTCTAAACCATAGTTCTTACGGTGTCATCTCAACGGAACTATGTGGTGCCCTATTAAAATGAATGTGGTTGTCTCTAATGCCTAACCCATGAACGATAGTGGTAATTCGATAAGAGACATCATGGTATGCCCCATATCCAATATGTTGCATCTATGATGTTCGGACACACCATCACACTATGTGTTCCAGGCGGTGTTAGTTGTGAAACAATTTTCACAATGTCTCAATTGTGTACCAAACTCGCAACTCAGATATCCATCTCTATGATCATATCACAGACATTTTATCCTCTTGTCACGAAGATCTTCAACTTCACTCTGAAATCACTTGAACCTTTCAATAATTCAGACTTGTGTTTCATCAAGTAAATATACTCAACATCTACTCAAATCATCTATGAAGTAAGAACATAACGATATTCACTGCATGCCTCAGCACTCATTGGACTTCACACATCAGAATGTGTTACTTCCAACAAGTTGCTATCTTGTTCCATCTTACTGAAACGAGGCTTTTCACTCATCTTGCCCATGTGGTATGATTTGCATATCTCAAGTGGTTCAAAATCAAGTGAGTCCAAACGATCCATCTGCATGGAGTTTCTTCATGCGTATACACCAATAGACATGGTTCACTTGTCTCAAACTTTTCAAAAAACAAGTGAGTCCAAAGATCCATCAACATGGAGCTTCTTCATGCGTTTTACACCAATATGACTTACATGGCAGTGCCACAAGTAAGTGGTACTATCATTACTACTTATATCTTTTGGCATGAAAATGTGTATCACTACGATCGAGATTCAATAAACCATTCCTTTTAGGTGCAAGACCATTGAAGGTATTATTCAAATAAACAGAGTAACCATTATTCTCCTTAAATGAATAACCGTATTGCGATAGACATAATCCAATCATGTCTATGCTCAACGCAAACACCAAATAAAATTATTTAGGTTTAACACCAATCTCGATGGTAGAGGGAGCGTGCGATGCTTGATCACATCAACCTTGGAAACACTTCCAACACATATCGTCAGCTCACCTTTAGCTAGTCTCCGTTTATTCCGTAGCTTTTATTTCGAGTTACTAACACTTAGCAACCGAACCGGTATCTAATACCCTGGTGCTACTAGGAGTACTAGTAAAGTACACATTAACATAATGTATATCCAATATACTTCTATCGACCTTGCCAGCCTTCTCATCTACCAAGTATCTAGGGTAGTTCTGCTTCAGTGTCCGTTCCCTCATTACAGAAGAACTTAGTCTCGGGTTTGGGTTCAACCCTGGGTTTCTTCACTGGAGCAGCAACTGATTTTCCGTTTCATGAAGTACCCCTTCTTGCCCTTGCCCTTCTTGAAACTAGTGGTTTCACTAACCATCAACAATTGATGCTCCTTCTTGATTCCTACTTTCGCGGTGTCAAACATCGCGAATATTTCAAGGATCATCACATCTATCCCTGATATTTTATAGTTCATAACGAAGCTCTAGCAGCTTGGTGGCAATGACTCTGGAGAAACATCACTATCTCATCTGGAATATTAACTCCCACTCGATTCAAGTGATTGTTGTACTCAGACAATCTGAGCACAAGCTCAACGATTGAGCTTTTCTCCCTTAGTTTGCAGGCTAAGAGACTCGTCGGAGGTCTTATACCTCTTGACGTGGGCACGAGCCTGAAATCCCAATTTCAGCCCTCGAAACATCTCATATGTTTCGCGACGTTTCGAAATAGTCTTCGGTGCCTCAACTCTAAACCGTTTAACATTACTGAACTATCACGTAGTTATCAAAACGTGTATATCAGATGTTCGCAACATCCAGAGACAACGTTCGAGGTTCAGCACACCGAGCGGTGCATTAAGGACATAAGCCTTCTACGAAGCAACGAGGACAATCCTCAGTTTATGGACCTAGTCCGCATAATCGCTACTATCAACTTTCAACTAAATTTTCTCTAGGAACATATCTAAAAAGTAGAACTAAAGCGTGAGCTTACGACATAATTTGCAAAGGGCTTTTGACTATGTTCAGGATAATTAAGTTCATCTTATGAACTCCCACTCAGATAGACATCCCTCTAGTCATCTAAGTGATTACATGATCCGAGTCAACTAGGCCGTGTCCGATCATCATGTGAGACGGACTAGTCATCATCGGTGAACATCTTCATGTTGATCGTATCTACCATACGACTCATGCTCGACCTTTCGGTCTCTTGTGTTCCGAGGCCATGTCTGTACATGCTAGGCTCGTCAAGTCAACCTAAGTGTTTCGCGTGTGTAAATCTGGCTTACACCCATTGTATGTGAACGTTAGAATCTATCACACCCGATCATCACGTGGTGCTTCGAAACAACGAACTTTCATAGCGGTGCACAGTTAGGGGAACACTTTCTTGAAATTTTAATGAGGATCATCTTATTTACTACCGTTGTTCTAAGCAAATAAGATGCATAAACATGATAAACATCACATGCAATCAAAAGTGACATGATATGGCCAATATCATTTTGCTCCTTTGATCTCCATCTTGAGGGCTCCATGATCATCATTGTCACCGGCATGACACCATGATCTCCATCATCGTGTCTCCATGAAGTTGTCTCGCCAACTATTACTTCTACTACTATGGCTAACGGTTTAGCAATAAAGTAAAGTAATTACATGGCGTTGTTCAATGACACGCAAGTCATACAATAAATTAAGACAACTCCTATGGCTCCTGCCGGTTGTCATACTCATCGACATGCAAGTCGTGATTCCTATTACAAGAACATGATCAATCTCATACATCACATATCATTCATCACATTCTTTTGGCCATATCACATCACATGGGATACCCTGCAAATACAAGTTAGACGTCCTCTAATTGTTGTTTGCATGTTTTACGTGGCTGCTATGGGTTTCTAGCAAGAACGTTTCTTACCTATGCAAAAGCCACAACGTGATATGCCAATTGCTATTTACCCTTCATAAGGATCCTTTTCATCGAATCCGATCCGACTAAAGTGGGAGAGACAGGCACCCGCTAGCCACCTTATGCAACAAGTGCATGTCAGTCGGTGGAACCTGTCTCACGTAAGTGTACGTGTAAGGTCGGTCCGGGCCGCTTCATCCACAATACCGTCGAAACAAGATTGGACTAGTAACGGTAAGCATATTGAACAAAATCAACGCCCACAACAACTTGTGTTCTACTCGTGCATAGAAACTACGCATAGACCTAGCTCATGATGCCACTGTCGAGGAACGTAGCAGAAATTCAAAATTTTCCTACGAGTCACCAAGATCTATCTATGGAGAGACTAGCAACGAGAGAGAGGGGAGTGCATCTACATACCCTTGTAGATCGCTAAGCGGAAGCATTCAAGAGAACGGGGTTGAAGGAGTCGTACTCATTGTGATCCAAATCACCGGAGATCCTAGTGCCGAACGGGCGGCACCTCCGCGTTCAACACACGTGCAGCTCGGTGACGTCTCCCATGCCTTGATCCAGCAAGGAGAGAGGGAGAGGTTGGGGAAGACTCCGTCTAGCAGCAGCACAACGGCGTGGTGGTGATGGAGGAGCGTGGTATTCCAGCAGGGCTTCGCCAAGCACCGCGAGAGATGAGGAGAAAGAGAGGTAGGGCTGCGCCAGGGAGAGGTGGAAACTCTTATGTTTGCAGCCCCAAATACCTCAACTATATATATAGGGGAGAGGGAGGGGGGCTGAGCCCCTCTAGGTTCCCACCCCAAGGGTGCGGCAGCCCCAAACCCATCTAGGGTGGCGGCCAAGGGGGGGAGAGGGGAAACTTGCCCCCCAAGCAAGGTGGGCGCCCCTCCCTAAACCCTAGGCGCCTTGGGCCCTTGTGGGGGGGGGGGCGCACCAGCCCACCTGGGGCTGGTCCCCTCCCACACTTGGCCCATGCTGCCCTCTGGGGCCGGTGGCCCCACTTGGTGGACCCCCGGGACCCTCCCGGTGGTCCCGGTACGTTATCGATAGCACCTGAAACTTTTCCGGTGACCAAAACAGGACTTCCCATATATAAATCTTTACCTCCGGACCATTCCGGAACTCCTCGTGACGTCCGTGATCTCATCTAGGACTCCGAACAACATTCGGTAACCACGTATATCTATTCCCTATAACCCTAGCGTCATCGAACCTTAAGTGTGTAGACCCTACGGGTTCGGGAACCATAGAGACATGACCGAGACGTTCTCCGGTCAATAACCAACAGCGGGATCTGGATACCCATGTTGGCTCCCACATGTTCCATGATGATCTCATCGGATGAACCATGATGTCAAGGATTCGATCAATCCCGTATACAATTACCTTTGTCTAGCGGTATTGTACTTGCCTGAGATTCGATCGTCGGTATCCCGATACCTTGTTCAATCTCGTTACCGGCAAGTCTCTTTACTTGTTCCGTAACACATCATCCCATGACCAACCCCTTGGTCACATTGTGCACATTATGATGATGTCCTACCGAGTGGGCCCAGAGATACCTCTCCGTCACACGGAGTGACAAATCCCAGTCTCGATTCGTGCCAACCCTACAGACACTTTCGGAGATACCCATAGTGCACCTTTATAGCCACCCAGTTACGTTGTGACGTTTGGTACACCCAAAGCATTCCTACGGTATCCGGGAGTTGCACAATCTCATGGTCTAAGGAAATGATACTTGACATTAGAAAAGCTTTAGCATATGAACTACACGATCTTTGTGCTAGGCTTAGGATTGGGTCTTGTCCATCACATCATTCTCCTAATGATATGATCCCGTTATCAACGACATCCAATGTCCATGGTCAGGAAACCGTAACCATCTTTTGATCAACGAGCTAGTCAACTAGAGGCTTACTAGGGACATGGTGTTGTCTATGTACCCACACATGTATCTGAGTTTCCTATCAATACAATTATAGCATGGATAATAAACGATTATCATGAACAAGGAAATATAATAATAATAACTAATTTATTATTTCCTCTAGTGCATATTTCCAACACGAACGCACGTCATCTCCGAGTTCTGCACACGTTCAGCTCGATGACGTCCCACGAACTCCGATCCAGCAGAGCTTTGCGGGAGAGTTTCGTCAGCACGACGGCGTGATGACGGTGTTGATGATGCTACCGACGCAGGGCTTCGCCTAAGCACCGCTTCTGATATTCTGAGGTGGAATATGGTGGAGGGGCACGCTGCGCTAAGAGATCCAAGGGATCAATTGTTGTTGTGTCTATGGGGTGCCCCCCTGCCCCCGTATATAAAGGAGCAAGGGGGGAGGCGGCCGGCCAAGGAGGAGGGCGCGCCAAGGGGGGAGTCCTACTCCCACCGGTAGTAGGACTCCCTCTTTCCTTGTGGGAGTAGGAGAGAAGGAAAGAGGAGGAGAGGGAGAAGGAAAAGGGGGCTGCACCCCTTGTCCAATTCGGACCAGAGGGGGGGCGCAGGCCTCCTTCCTTTTGGCCTCTCTCCTCTATTCCTATATGGCCCAATAAGACCCATATACTCCCCGGCGAATTCCCATAATTCTCCGGTACTACGAAAAATACCCGAATCACTCGGAACCTTTCTGAAGTCCGAATATAGTCGTCCAATATATCGATCTTTATGTCTCGACCATTTCGAGACTCCTCGTCATGTCCCTGATCTCATCCGGGACTCCGAACTCCTTCGGTACATCAAAACTCATAAACTCATAATATAACCGTCATCGAACTTTAAGCGTGCGGACCCTACGGGTTCGAGAACTACGTAGACATGATCGAGACACGTCTCCGGTCAATAACCCATAGCGGAACCTGGATGCTCATATTGGCTCCCACATATTCTACGAAGATCTTTATCCGCCAGACCGCATAACAACATATGTTGTTCCCTTTGTCATCGGTATGTTACTTGTCCGGGATTCGATCGTCGGTATCTCAATACTTAGTTCAATCTCATTACCGGCAAGTCTCTTTACTCGTTCCGTAATACATCATCCCGCAACTAACTCATTAGTTACAATGCTTGCAAGGCTTATAGTGATGTGCATTACCGAGTGGGCCCAGAGATACCTCTCCGACAATCGGTGTGACAAATCCTAATCTCGAAATACGCCAACCCAATAAGTACCAACGGAGACACCTGTAGAGCACCTTTATAATCATCCAGTTACGTTGTGACGTTTGGTAGCACACAAAGTGTTCCTCCGGTAAACGGGAGTTGCATAATATCGTAGTCATAGGAACATGTATAAGTCATGAAGAAAGCAATAGCAACATACTAAACGATCAAGTGCTAAGCTAACAGAATGGGTCAAGTCAGTCACATCATTCTCCTAATGATGTGATCCCGTAAATCAAATGACAACTCATGTCTATGGTTAGGAAACATAACCATCTTCGATTAACGAGCTAGTCAAGTAGAGGCATACTAGTGACACTCTGTTTTCTATGTATTCACACATGTATTATGTTTCTGGTTAATACAATTCTAGCATGAGTAATAAACATTTATCATGATATAAGGAAATAAATAATAACTTTATTATTGCCTCTAGGGCATATTTCCTTCAGTCTCCCACTTGCACTAGAGTAAATAATCTAGTTCACATCGCCATGTGATTTAACATCAATAGTTCACATCTTTATGTGGTTAACACCCATAGTTCACATCAACATGTGACCAACACCCAAAGGGTTTACTAGAGTCAGTAATCTAGTTCACATCGCTATGTGATTAACACCCAAAAAGTACTAAGGTGTGATCATGTTTTCCTTGTGAGATAATTTCAGTCAACGGGTCTGTCACATTCAGATCCGTAAGTATTTTGCAAATTTCTATGTCTACAATGCTCTGCACAAAGCTACTCTAGCTAATTGCTCCCACTTTCAATATGTATCTAGACCGAGACTTAGAGTCATCTAGATTAGTGTCAAAACTTGCATCGACGTAACCCTTTACGACGAACCTTTTGTCACTTCCATAATCGAGAAACATATCCTTATTCCACTAAGGATAATTTTGACCATTCTCCATTGATCTACTCCTAGATCACTATGGCACTCCCTTGCCAAACTTAGTGGTAGGGTATGCAATAGATCTGGTACACAACATGGCATACTTTATAGAACATATGGCTGGGGCGTAGGGAATGACTTCCATTCTCTTTCTATCTTCTGCCGTGGTCGGGCTTTGAGTCTTACTCAATTTCACACCTTGTAATACAGGCAAGAAACTCTTTCTTTGACTGTTCCATTTTGAACTACTTCAAAATCTTGTCAAGGTATGTACTCATTGAAAAAACTTTTCAAGCGTCTTGATCTATCTCTATAGATCTTGATGCTCAATATGTAAGCAGCTTTACCGAGGTCTTTCTTTGAAAAAACTCCTTTCAAACACTCCTTTATGCTTTGCAAAATAATTCTATATTATTTCCGATCAACAATATGTCATTCACATATACTTATCAGAAATGATGTAGTGCTCCCACTCACTTTCTCGTAAATACAGGCTTCACCGCAAATCTGTATAAAACTATATGCTTTGATCAACTTATCAAAGCGTATATTCCAACTCCGAGATGCTTGCACCAGTCCATAGATGGATCGCTGGAGCTTGCATATTTTGTTAGCACCTTTAGGATTGACAAAAAACTTTCTGGTTGCATCATATACAACTCTTCTTTAATAAATCCATTAAGGAATGCAGTTTTGTTTATCCATTTGCCAGATTTCATAAAATGCAGCAGTTGCTAACATGATTCGGACAGACTTAAGCATACATACGACTGAGTAACTCTCATCGTAGTCAACACCTTGAACTTGTCGAAAACCTTTTGTGACAATTCTAGCTTTGTAGACAGTAACATTACCGTCAGCGTCAGTCTTCTTCTTGAAGATCCATTTATTCTCAATGGCTTGCCGATCATCGGGCAAGTCAACCAAAGTCCACACTTTGTTCTCATACATGGATCCCATCTCAGATTTCGTGGCCTCAAGCCATTTTGCAGAATCTGGGCTCACCATCGCTTCTTCATAGTTCGTAGGTTTGTCATGGTCTAGTAACATAACCTCCAGAACAGGATTACTAAACCACTCTGGTGTGGATCTTACTCTGGTTGACCTACGAGGTTCAGTAATAACTTGATCTGAAGTTTCATGATCATCATCATTAACTTCCTCACTAATTGGTGTAGGTGTCGCAGAAACCGGTTTCTGCGATGAACTACTTTCCAATAAGAGAGCAGGTACAATTACCTCATCAAGTTCTACTATCCTCCCACTCACTTCTTTCGAGAGAAATTCCTGTTCTAGAAAGGATCCATTCTTAGCAACGAATGTCTTGCCTTCGGATCTGTGATAGAAGGTGTACCCAACTGTCTCCTTTGGGTATCCTATGAAGACACATTTCTCCGATTTGGGTTTGAGCTCAGGATGAAACCTTTTCTTATAAGCATCATAACCCCAAATTTTAAGAAATGACAACTTTGGTTTCTTGCCAAACCACAGTTCATAAGGCGTCGCCTCAACGGATTTTGATGGTGCCCTATTTAACATGAATGTAGCTGTCTCTAATGCATAACCCCAAAACGATAGTGGTAAATCGGTAAGAGACATGATAGATTGCACTATATCCAATAAAGTACGGTTATGACGTTCGGACACACCATTATGCTGTGGTGTTCCTGGTGGCACAAATTTGTGAAACTATTCCACATTGTTTTAATTGAAGACCAAACTCGTAACTCGAATATTTGTCTCCGCGATCAGATCGTAGAAACTTTATTTTCTTGTCACGATGATTTTCCACTTCACTCTGAAATTCTTTGAACTTTTCAAATGTTTCAGACTTGTGCTTTATTAAGTAGATATACTCATATCTGCTCAAATCATCTGTGAAGGTGAGAACATAACGATACCCGCCACGAGCATCAACACTCATTGGACTACATACATCTGTATGTATTATTTCCAACAAGTCAGTAGCTCATTCCATTGTTTTGGAGAACGGCTTTTTAGTCATCTTGCCCATGAGGCACGGTTCGCAAGTACCAAGTTATTCATAATCAAGTGGTTCCAAAAGTCCATCAGTATGGAGTTTCTTCATGCGCTTTACACCGATATGACCTAAACGGCAGTGCCACAAAGTTGCACTATCATTATCAATTCTGCATCTTTTGGCTTCAATATTATGAATATGTGTATCAGTACTATCGAGATTCAACAAACTATTTTCATTGGGTGTATGACCATAGAAGGTTTTTATTCATGTAAACAGAACAACAATTATTCTCTAACTTACATGAATAACCGTATTGCAATAAACATGATCAAATCATATTCATGCTCAACGCAAACACCAAATAACACTTATTTAGGTTCAACACTAATCCCGAAAGTTTAGGGAGTGTGCGATGATGATCATATCAATCTTGGAACTACTTCCAACACACATCATCACCTCACCCTCAACTAGTCTCTGTTTATTTTGTAACTCCTGTTTTGAGTTACTAATTTTTAGCAACCAAACAAGTATCAAATACCCATGGGCTACTATAAACACTAGTTAAGTACACATCAATAACCTGTATATCAAATATACCCTTGTTCACTTTGCCATCCTTCTTATCCACCAAACATTCAGGGCATTTCCGTTTCCAGTGACCATTTCCTTTGCAGTGTAAGCACTCAGTTTTAGGCTTTGGTCCAGCTTTGGGCTTCTTCGCGGTAGTGACAACTTGCTTGTCATTCTACTTGAAGTTCCCTTTCTTTCCCTTTGCCCTTTTCTTAAAACTAGTGGTCTTGTCGATCATCAACACTTTCTTGATTTCTACCTTCGTTGATTTCAATATCGCGAAGAGCTCGGGAATCGTTTTCGTCATCCTTTGCATACTATAGTTCATCACGAAGTTCTACTAACTTGGAAATGGTGACTAGAGAACTCTGTCAATCACTATCTTATCTGGAAGATTAACTCCCACTTGATTCAAGCGATTGTAGTACCCAGAAAATCTGAGCACATGCTCTCTAGTTGAGCAACTCTCCTCCATCTTTTAGCTATAGAACTTGTTGGAGACTTCATATCTCTCAACTCGGGTATTTGCTTGAAATATTAACTTCAACTCTTGGAACATCTCATATGGCCCATGACGTTCAAAACGTCTTTGAAGTCCCGATTCTAAGCCGTTAATCATGGTGCACTAAACTATCAAGTAGTCACCATATTGAGCTAGCCAAACGTTCATAACGTCTGCATCTGCTCCTGCAATAGGTCTGTCACCTAGTGGTGCATCAAGGACATAATTCTTCTGTGTAGCAATGAGGTTTATCCTCATATCACGGACCAAGTCCGCATCATTGCTACTAACATTTTTCAACCTTTTCTCTAGGAACATATCAAAATATAAACGGGGAGCAACAATGCGAGCTATTGATCTACAACATAATTTGCAAATACTACCAAGACTAAGTTCATGATAAATTAAAATTCAATTAATCATATTACTTAAGAACTCCCACTTAGATAGACATCCCTCTAATCCTCTAAGTGATCACGTGATCCAAATCAACTAAACCATGTACGATCATCACGTGAGATGGAGTAGTTTAAATGGTGAACATCACTATGTTGATCATATCTACTATATGATTCACGCTCTACCTTTCGGTCTCCGTGTTCCGAGTCCATATCTGTTATATGCTAGGCTCGTCAAGTTTAACCTGAGTATTCCGCGTGTGCAACTGTTTTGCACCCGTTGTATTTGAACGTAGAGCCTATCACACCCGATCATCACGTGGTGTCTCAGCACGAAGAACTTTCGCAACGGTGCATACTCAGGGAGAACACTTATACCTTGATAATTTAGTGAGAGATCATCTTATAAAGCTACCGCCGAACTAAGCAAAATAAGATGTATAAAAGATGAACATCACATGCAATCAAAATATGTGACATGATATGGCCATCATCATCTTGTGCCTTTGATCTCCATCTCCAAAGCATCGTCATGATCTCCATCGTCACCGGCATGACACCATGATCTCCATCATCTTGATCTATATCAATGTGTCGTCACATGGTCGTCTCGCCAACAATTGCTTTTGCAACTATTTCTATCGCATAGCGATAAAGTAAAGCAATTATTTGGCGCTTGCATCTTATGCAATAGAGAGACAACCATAAGGATTTTGCCAGTTGCCGATAACTTCAACAAAACATGATCATCTCATACAACAACTTATATCTCATCACGTCTTGACCATCTCACATCACAACATGCCCTGCAAAAACAAGTTAGACGTCCTCTACTCTGTTGTTGCAAGTTTTACGTGGCTGCTACGGGCTTAGCAAGAACCGTTCTTACCTATGCATCAAAACCACAACGATAGTTTGTCAAGTTGGTGTTGTTTTAACCTTCTCAAGGACCGGGCGTAGCCACACTCGGTTCAACTAAAGTTGGAGAAACTGACACCCGCCAGCCACCTATGTGCAAAGCATGTCGGTAGACCCAGTCTCGCGTAAGCGTACGCGTAATGTCGGTCCGGGCCGCTTCATCCAACAATACCGCCGAACCAAAGTATGACATGTTGGTAAGCAGTATGACTTATATCGCCCACAACTCACTTGTGTTCTACTCGTGCATATAACATCTATGCATAAAACCAGGCTCGGATGCCACTATTGGGGAACGTAGTAATTTCAAAAAAATTCCTACGCACACGCAAGATCATGGTGATGCATAGCAACGAGAGGGGAGAGTGTTGTCCACGTACCCTCGTAGACCGAAAGCGGAAGCATTATGACAACGCGGTTGATGTAGTCGTACGTCTTCACGATCCGACCGATCCTAGTACTGAACGCACGGCACCTCCGAGTTCTGCACACGTTCAACTCGATGACGTCCCACGAACTCCGATCCAGCAGAGCTTTGCGGGAGAGTTCCGTCAGCACGACGGCGTGATGATGGTGTTGATGATGCTACCGACGCAGGGCTTCGCCTAAGCACCGCTATGATATTACCGAGGTGGAATATGGTGGAGGGGGGTAACGCACACGGCTAAGAGATCCAAGGGATCAATTGTTGTTGTGTCTATGGGGTGCCCCTGCCCCCGTATATAAAGGAGCAAGGGGGGAAGCGGCCGGCCAAGGAGGAGGGCACGCCAAGGGGGGAGTCCTACTCCCACCGGGAGTAGGACTCCTCCTTTCCTTGTTGGAGTAGGAGAGAAGGAAAGAGGAGGAGAGGGAGAAGGAAAAGGGGGCTGCACCCCTTGTCCAATTCGGACAAGAGGGGGGCGATGCCTCCTTCCTTTTGGCCTCTCTCCTCTATATCCGTATGGCCCAATAAGGCCCATATACTCCCCGGTGAATTCTCGTAACTCTCCGGTACTCCGAAAAATACCTGAATCACTCGGAACCTATCGATCTTTACGTCTCGACCATTTCGAGACTCCTCGTCATGTCCCCGATCTCATCTGGGACTCCCAACTCCTTCGGTACATCAAAACTCATAAACTCATAATATAACTGTCATCGAACTTTAAGTGTGCCGACCCTACGGGTTCGAGAACTATGTAGACATGACCGAGACACGTCTCCGGTCAATAACCAATAGCGGAAACTGGATGCTCATATTGGCTCCCACATATTCTACGAAGATCTTTATCGGCTAGACCGCATAACAACATACGTTGTTCCCTTTGTCATCGGTATGTTACTTGCCCGAGATTCGATCGTCGGTATCTCAATACCTAGTTCAAGCTCGTTACCGGCAAGTCTCTTTACTCGTTCCGTAATACATCATCCCGCAACTAACTCATTAGTTGCAATGCTTGCAAGGCTTATAGTGATGTGCATTGCCGAGTGGGCCCAGAGATACCTCTCCGACAATCGGAGTGACAAATCCTAATCTCGAAATACGCCAACCCAACAAGTATCTTCGGAGACACCTGTAGAGCGCCTTTATAATCACCCAGTTACGGTGTGACGTTTGGTAGCACACATAGTGTTCCTCTGGTAAACGGGAGTTGCATAATCTCATAGTCATAGGAACATGTATAAGTCATGAAGAAAGCAATAGCAACATACTAAACGATCAAGTGCTAAGCTAACGGAATTGGTCAAGTCAATCACATAATTCTCCTAATGATGTGATCCCGTTAATCAAATGACAACTCATGTATATGGTTAGGAAACATAACCATCTTCGATTAACGAGCTAGTCAAGTAGAGGCATACTAGTGACACTCTGTTTGTCTATGTATTCACACATTTATTATGTTTCCGGTTAATACAATTCTAGCATGAATTGTAAACATTTATCATGATATAAGGAAATAAATAATAGCTTTATTATTGCCTCTAGGGCATATTTCCTTCACTTTTATGGTTGGATGCACAAAATCTTAATGCGAAAGAGCGTCACTTTATATTGCCCCTTGTGATATGAACCTTTATTATGCAGTCTGTTGCTTTTATTTCTTCCACATCACAAGATCGTATAAAGTTTATTTTCTGCCACACTAATAAGTCATACATATTTAGAGCAATTTTTATTGCTTTGCACCGATGACAACATACTTGAAAGATCTTACTCATCCATAGGTAGATATGGTGTACTCTCATGGCAAAACTGATTTAAGGGTTTTTGGAAGCACAAGTAGTATCTCTACTTGGTGCTGAGAATTTGGCTAGCATGAGGGGGAAAGGCAAGCTCAACATGTTGGATGATCCATGACAACATAATTTATATCAGATATAAGAAAACATAACCCATTACGTTGTCTTCCTTGTCCAACATCAACTCTTTAGCATGTCATATTTTAATGAGTGCTCCCAATCATAAAAGATGTCAATAATAGTATATTTATATGTGAAACCTCTCTTTCCTTATTACTTCCTATTAATTGCAATGATGACCAAAACTATGTTTGCCAACTCCCAACAACTCTTAATCATCATACTCTTTCTATGTGAAGTCATTACTCTCAATAAGATCAATATGAACTCTTTGTTTCTTTTTATTCTTTTTCTCTTTTCTTTTATTCACTCGAGATCATGGCAAAACAATCAAGCCCTCGAATCAACACTAATCTTTATTATATAACTCACGGACTCGATTACATAGAGATATCATAAAGCAAAAACTCAAAAACTAGATCATGCCATAAACTTTATTCTACTAGATCAAGATACTACTAATAGGATCGAACAAAGAAAAACGGTAAAGATAGGAGATGTGGTTGTGATACGATACCGGGGCACCTCCCCCAAGCTTGGCAGTTGCAAAGGGGAGTGCCTATACCCATGTTATTATGTCTCCTTTGCTGGTGAAGAAGGTGGTGGTGATGTTGATGATGCAGGCTTGTCGTCTATCTTCCAGGGCATAGGCTCACCATCATAGAAGGATGACCGAGTCTCCGGAATCCTCAAATCTGCAGCCAAACCCTTTTGAATCTATATTCATACTCACAGTTTTGGTTTTGCAGGTCATAGATTTGGGCTTGAAGGTGTTCAATCTTCTCGTGAAGCTTGTAGATGGTTTCCCCGATGTTGTCGGCATCCATCTTGTGTTTGTTGCATGGTAAATTCCGCGATCATCATGTGGTTGGAGTTGAGTCCACGTTCCACCATCCCCTGGCACTTGAAAACTTGTTGCTCCATTGCTTCGAGCCTCGTCTCCATGCTTCCGGTCCCCTTGGGTCCCTCAACATCGCGGATGTGCAGCAACCCATCACGCATCTCAATGGTTTGAGGGTGTCGCAGCACCTCCGCGAGGTAAGGGTTGATGACCTTCTCGAAGAACTTGTCCTTGGAGGCTCTTGGGGACTTCATTGATAATCTAGATCTGTCGGAAAAACAGCTCAAAACAAGAATAGAGGATAATTGCGTGATACAGGGGTCAAAACCTTTAGGAGAATATATAATGAATTTTTACCGACTAAAATACGTATCGTGCAAGAAAACGGAGTCCGGAAGGCACACGGGGGGCATGCCCAGGGGGGTAGGGCGCGCCCTCCACCCTCGTGGGGCCCTCGTGTCCTTCCCGGACTGCTATTTATTTTTCTAAATATTCCAAAAAGGAGAAATATTGCCTTAAAAATTGTTTTGGAGTCGGTTTACTTACCGTACCACATACCTACTCCTTTTCGGAGTCTGAAATGTTCCAGAAAGTGTCCCTTATGTATTCCTCCAGGGTTACGGTTTCAATAACATTGGTTTCAACATTTATAGGATTACCTGACATATAGTGTTTGATTCTTTGACGTTTACCACCTTCGGATTTGTGCCTTCGAAGTTGTTGATTTTTATGGCACCGGAACGATAGACCTCCTTGATAACGTAGGGGCCTTCCCATTTAGAGAGAAGTTTTCATGCAAAAAATCTTAAACGAGAGTTTTATAGCAATACATAATCACCTACATTAAACTCATGCTTTTGTATCCTTTTGTCATGCCATCTTTTAACTTTTTCTTTAAAGAACTTGGCATTTTCATAAGCTTAGGTTCTCCATTCATCAAGTGAGCTAATATCAAATAACCTCTTCTCACCGGCAAGTTTGAAATCATAGTTGAGCTCTTTAATAGCCCAATAAGCCTTATGCTCTAGTTCAAGAGGTAAGTGACATGCTTTTCCATAAACCATTTTATACGGAGACATACCCATAGGATTTTTATATGCAGTTCTATAGGCCCATAATGCATCATCAAGTTTCTTGGACAAATTCTTTCTAGACCTATTGACAGTCTTCTGCAAAATTAATTTGAGTTCTCTATTACTCAATTCTACTTGACCACTAGACTGTGGGTGATAAGGGGATGCAATTCTATGATTAACATCATACTTAGCAAGCATTTTTCGGAAAGCACCATGAATAAAATGTGAACCACCATCAGTCATTAAATATCTAGGGACTCCAAACCTCGGAAAAATAACTTCTTTAAGCATCTTAATAGAAGTGTTATGATCAGCACTACTAATTGGAATAGCTTCTACCCACTTAGTAACGTAATCAACAGCAACTAAAATATGTGTATATCCATTAGAGGCAAGAAAAGGTCCCATATAATCAAAGCCCCAAACGTCAAATGGTTCAATAACAAGTGAATAGTTCATAGGATTTCTTAACGTCTACTAATATTACAGATTCTTTGACATTCATCACAAGATAAAACAAACTTACGGGCATCCCTGAAGAGAGTAGGCCAATAAAAACCAGATTGCAATACCTTATGTGTAGTTCTATCTCCAGCGTGGTGTCCTCCGTAAGCTTCGGAGTGACACTTGCGTAGGATCTGTTCCTGTTCATGCTCAGGTACACAATGTCTAATAACACCATCTACTCCTTCTTTATAAAGATGTGGGTCATCCCAAAAGTAATGTCTCAAATCATAGAAAAACTTTTTCTTTTGCTGGTATGTGAAACTAGGTGGTATAAATTTAGCAACAATGTAATTAGCATAATCAACATACCATGGAGTACTACAAGAAGTATTTATGACATTTAATTGCTCATCAGGAAAGCTATCATCAATAGGTAGTGGGTCATCAAGAACATTTTCTAACCTAGATAAGTTGTCTGCAACTAGGTTCTCAGCTCCCTTTCTATCAACAATATGCAAATCAAATTCTTGTAGCAAGAGAACCCATCTAATAAGTTTAAGTTTAGCATCTTTCTTTTCCATCAGATATTTAATAGC
This sequence comes from Aegilops longissima, assembly GCA_021605205.1. Classification (NCBI taxonomy): domain Eukaryota; kingdom Viridiplantae; phylum Streptophyta; class Magnoliopsida; order Poales; family Poaceae; genus Aegilops; species Aegilops longissima. Next base: position 69,826 of record JAHIAM010004904.1, on the reverse strand, counting down.
AGCATGATCAATGTGAATAGTTACTTTAGAATCAACAATATAAGGTCTGAACTTATCACATGCAAATACAACTGCTAAGAATTCTTTTTCAGTAGTAGCATAGTTTCTTTGAGCATTGTCTAAAGTTTTACTAGCATAATGGATAACATTTAATTTCTTATCAACTCTTTGCCCTAGAACAACACCTACAGCATAATCACTAGCATCACACATAATTTCAAAGGGTAAATTCCAATCAGGTGGCTGAACAATAGGTGCAGAGATCAATGCTTTTTTAAGTATTTCAAATGCTTCTACACAATCATCATCAGAGACAAATGGTATATCTTTTTGTAATAAATTAGTCAAAGGCCGAGAAATTTTTTAGAAGTCCTTAATGAACCTCCTATAAAATCCGGCGTGACCAAGGAAACTTCTTATACCTTTGATGTCCTTGGGACATGGCATCTTTTGTATAGCATCAACCTTGGCTTTATCAACTTCAATACCTATTTCGGAAACTTTATGCCCCAAGACAATACCTTCATTAACCATAAAGTGGCACTTTTCCCAATTCAAGACAAGATTAGTTTCTTCACATCTCTACTCGATCAAGATTGCTCAAGCAATCATCAAAAGAGGATCCATAGATGGAAAAGTCGTCCATGAAAACCTCACAAATCTTTTCACAAAAGTCAGATAATATAGCCATCATGCATCTTTGAAAGGTAGCAGGTGCATTACATAAACCAAAAGGCATACATCTATAAACAAAATTACCAAAAGGGCATGTAAAAGTAGTCTTTGATTGATCCTTAGCCGACACATGTATTTGAGAGAAACCAAAATAACCATCTAGGAAGCAATAATGTGTATGTTTGCATAATATTTCTAGCATTTGATCAATAAAAGGTAAAGGGTAATGATCTTTCTTAGTAGCTTTATTTAATTTGCGGAAATCAATTACCATCCTATAACCTGTAATAATTCTTTGCGGAATCAATTCATCTTTATCATTAGGAACCACAGTAACACCTCCCTTCTTAGGGACACAATGGATAGGACTTACCCACTGGCTATCAGCAACGGGATAAATTATACCTGCCTCTAGAAGCTTTAGTATTTCTTTTCTTACCACTTCTTTCATCTTAGGATTAAGCCTTCGTTGATGATCACGAACTGGTTTGGCATCTTCTTCCAAATTTATTTTATGTTGACATAGAGTGGGACTAATGACCTTAAGATCATCAAGAGTATATCCAATAGCAGCATGGTGCTTCTTCAGAGTTTTCAATAATCTCTCTTCTTCATGCTCTGAAAGGTTAGCACTGATAATAACAGGATATATTTTCTTTTCATCAAGATAAGCATATTTAAGATTATCAGGCAACGGTTTAAGCTCAAACACGGGATCACCCTTGGGTGGAGGAGGATCCCCTAGGATTTCAACAGCCAAATTATGTTTCAGAATAGGTTCATGTTTAAAGAATACTTCATCTATTTCCCTTCTTTCATTCATAAACATATCATTTTCATGGCCTAGCAAATATTGTTCTAAAGGATCACTAGGAGGTACGACAATAGAAGCAAGACCAATAATTTCATCCTTACTAGGCAATTCTTCTTCACGGTGTTGTCTACTAAATTTAGAGAAATTAAACTCATGAATCATATCATCCAAGCCAATAGTAACAACATTCTTTTTGCAATGTATCTTAGCATTAACGGTATTCAAGAAGGGTCTACCAAATATAATGGGACAAAAGCTATCTCGTGGGGAACTAAGAACAAGAAAATCAGCAGGATATTTAGTTTTTCCACACAAGACTTCAATGTCTCTAACAATTCCCGTTGCTGATATAGTATCTCTATTGGCAAGTTTAATTGTGACATCAATATCTTCTAACTCAGCAGGTGCAATTTCATGCTTAATTTCTTTGTACAAGTCATAAGGTATAACACTAGCACTAGCACCCATATCACATAAGCCATGATAACAATGATCTCCTATTTTAACAGAAATAACAGGCATGCCTACCACAGGTCTATGTTTATCTTTAGCACAAGGTTTAGCGATACTAGCAGTTTCACCGCAGAATTGAATAACATGCACATCAATATTATCAGCCAAGAGATCTTTAACAATAGCAATATTAGGTTCAACTTTAATTTGCTTAGGAGGTGTATAAGTTATAATATTACTTTTACGAACTACAGTTGAAGCTTTAGCATGATCCTTTATTCTAACAGGAAAGGGTGGTTTCTCAACATAAGAAGTAGGAACAACAGGATCATTATAAGTGACAATCTTTTCTTCAACTTTAGAAAGTGTATCTACTTTTACTTCTATGGGAGGATGATATTTAAACCACTTCTCCTTGGGGAGATCAACATAAGTAGCAAAGGATTCACAGAAAGAAGCTACTATCTCAGAGTCAAGTCCATATTTAGTGCTAAATTTACGAAAAATATCGGTATCCATAAAAGATTTAACACAATCAAACTTATGTGTCATACCTGACTCCTTACCTTCGTCGAGATCCCAATCTTCAGAGTTGCGTTTAATTCTATCCAATAAATTCCATTTGAATTCAATAGTCTTCATCATAAAAGAGCCAGCACAAGAAGTATCGAGCATGGTGCGATTGTTTTCAGAAAGCCGAGCATAAACTTTTTGAATAATTGTTTCTCTTGGGAGCTCATGATTGGGGCATGAATACAACATTGATTTAAGCCTCCCCCAAGCTTGAGCGATGCTTTCTCCTTCGTGAGGCCAAAAATTATATATATAATTGCGATCACGATGAACAAGATGCATAGGATAATACTTTTGATGAAATTCCAATTTCAATCTTCTATAGTTCCATGATCTCGTATCATCACATAGCCTATACCATGTCAATGCATCTCCCTTCAAAGATAAAGGGAAGACCTTCTTCTTAACAACATCATCGGGTATACCTGCAAGCTTAAATAGTCCACAAACTTCATCCACATATATTAGGTGCTCATTAGGATGCTTTGTTCCATCTCCTGCAAATGGATTAGCTAGCAGTTTTTCCATCATACCCGAAGGAAATTCAAAGGGAACATTTTCATATACATTTTCAGTAGGTTCATTAGGTTGAGGAGCAACTCTTTGCTCTACTGGTCGGGGTGAAGATACCCCGAACAAGCCCCTCAAAGGATTACTTTCCGTAGTAACAAGTGACAGTAATTTCAGCACACTATATAAATTTTTCCTTAATAAATTCCACCTACCAAAGGCACTTCACTCCCCGGCAACGGCGCCAGAAAAGAGTCTTGATGACCCACAAGTATAGGGGATATATCGTAGTCCTTTCGATAAGTAAGAGTGTCGAACCCAACGAGGAGCAGAAGGAAATGATAAGCGGTTTTCAGCAAGTTATTCTCTGCAAGTATTGAAATAAGTGGTAACAGATAGTTTTGTGATAGGATAATTTGTAACGAGCAACAAGTAACAAAAGTAAATAAAGTGCAGCAAGGTGGCCCAATCCTTTTTGTAGCAAAGGACAAGCCTGGACAAACTCTTATAATAGGAAAAGCGCTCCGAGGACACATGGTAATATCGTTGAGCTAGTTTTCATCACGTTCATATGATTCGCGTTCGGTACTTTGATAATTTGATATGTGGGTGGACCAGTGCTTGGGTGCTGTTCTTACTTGAACAAACATCCCACTTATGATTAACCTCCATTGCTAGCATCCGCAACTACAACAAAAGTATTAAGGTAAACCTAACCATAGCATGAAACATATGGATCCAAATCAGCCCCTTACGAAGCAACGCATAAACTAGGTTTTAAGCTTCTATCACTCTAGCAACCCATCATCTACTTATTACTTCCCAATGCCTTCCTCTAGGCCCAAATAATGGTGAAGTGTTATGTAGTCGACGTTCACATAACACCACTAGAGGCTAGACAACATACGTCTCATCAAAATATCGAACGAGTACCAAATTCACATGACTACTAATAGCAAGACTTCTCCCATGTCCTCAGGAACAAACATAACTACTCACAAAGCATATTCATATTCATAATCAAAGGGGTATTAATATGCATATAGGATCTGAACATATGATCTTCCACCAAATAAACCAACTAGCATCAACTACAAGGAGTAATCAACACTACTAGCAACCTACTAGTAACAATCCCGGACATGGAGACAAGAATTGGATACGAGAGATGAACTAGGGTTTTGAGAGGAGATGGTGTTGGTGAAGATGTTGATGGAGATTTCCCTCTCCCGATGAGAGGAGCGTTGGTGATGACGTTGGCGATGATTTCCCCCTCCCGGAGGGAAGTGTCCCTGGCAGAACAGCTCTGCCGGAGCCCTAGATTGGTTCCACCAAGGTTCCGCCTTGTGGCGGCGGAGTTTCATCCCAAAAGGTTGCTTATGATTTTTTTCCTCGATGAAAGACCTCATATAGAAGAAGATGGGCATCGGGGGGCCACCAGGGGGCCCACGAGGTAGGGGCGCGCCCAGGGGGGTAGGGCGCGCCCCCACCCTCGTGGCCAGGTGGGGCCCCCTCTAGTGAACTTCTTCCACTGGATATTTTTTTATTATTTCCCAAAATGACTTTCGTGGAGTTTCAGGACTTTTGGAGTTGTGCAGAATAGGTCTCTAATATTTGCTCATTTTCCAGCCCCGAATTCCAGCTGCCGGCATTCTCCCTCCTTATGTAAACCTTGTAAAATAAGAGAGAATAGGCATAAGTATTGTGACATAACGTGTAATAACAACCCATAATGCAATAAATATCGATATAAAAGCATATGCAAAATGGACGTATCACACATCATTGGCTAGGACGAACGGTTCGTCAGTGTACCCAAGATTTTTCAGTTCCACTGTTGTCATTCCGTACTGTGGGTCTACCTGTACCCTGCCTCCTGACAGATTGACCCATTTGCACTTAAACAAAGGGACCTTAAAATCATGTCTGTAGTCAAGTTCCCATATGTCCACTATGTAACCATAATATGTTTCCTTTCCCCTCTCGGTTGCTTCATCAAAGCGGACACCGCTGTTTTGGTTGGTGCTCTTTTGATCTTGGGCGATCGTGTAAAATGTTTTCCCATTTATCTCGTATCCTTTGTAAGTCAATACAGTCAAAGATGGTCCCCTGGACAACAAGTACAGCTCATCATAAACAGTGTTGTCACCTCTGAGACGTGTTTCCAACCAACTGCTGAAAGTCCTGATGTGTTCACATGTAATCCAGTCATCGCACTGCTCCGGGTGTTTGGAGCGCAGACTGTTCTTGTGTTCATCGACATACGAGGTCACCAAGGTAGAGTTCTGTAGAACTGTGTAGTGTGCTTGAGACCAAGAATATCCGTCCCTGCATATTATTGAGTCCCCTCCAAGCGTGCCTTTTCCAGTCAGTCTCCCCTCATACCGCGATTTAAGGAGACCTATCTTCTTAAGGCCAGGAATGAAGTCAACATAAAACCCAATGACATCCTCTATTTAATGGCCCATGGAGATGCTTCCTTCTGGCCTAGCGCGGTTACGGACATATTTCTTTAGGACTCCCATGAACCTCTCAAAGGGGAACATATTGTGTAGAAATACGGGCCCCAGAATGACAATCTCCTCAACTAGATGAACTAGGACGTGCGTGATGATATTAAAGAAGGATGGTGGGAACACCAGCACGAAACTGACAAGACATTGCGCCACATCACTCCTTAGCCTTGGTATGATTTCTGGATCGATCACCTTCTGAGAGATTGCATTGAGGAATGCACATAGCTTCACAATGGCTAATTGGACGTTTTTCGGTAGAAGCCCCATCAATGCGTCATAATCACGTGGCAGTCATGAGACTTTAGGTTCTGGAACTTTTTCTCCGACATATTTATTATTCCGTTTATATTCGACGAGAAGCCAGTCGGGACCTTCATACTGAACAGGCATTCAAAGAAGATTTCTTTCTCTTCTTTCATAAGAGCGTAGCTGGCAGGACCTTCATACTGCTTGGAGGCTAGCCGTCTTTTTCGTGCAAACGTTGCAGGTCCTCCCATGCCTCAGGTGTATCTTCTGTCTTCCCATACACGCCCAAGAAGCCTAGCAGGTTCACGCAAATGTTCTTCGTCATGTGCATCACATCGATTGAAGAGCGGATCTCTAGGTCTTTCCAGTAGGGTAGGTCCCAAAATATAGATTTCTTCTTCCACATGGGTGCGTGTCCCTCAGCGTCACTCGGAACAGCTAGCCTGTTGGGACCCTTTCCAAAGATTACGTGTAAATCATTGACCACAGCAAGTACGTGATCACCGGTACACAAGGCGGGCTTCTTCCGGTGATCTGCATCGCCTTTGAAATGCTTGCCTTTCTTTCGACGTTGATGGTTGGTCGGAAGAAATTGACGATGGCCCAGGTACACATTCTTCCTGCATTTGTCCAGGTATATACTTTCAGTGTCATGTAAACAGTGCGTGCATGCGTGGTATCCCTTGTTTGTCTGTCCTGAAAGGTTACTGAGAGCGGGCCAATCATTAATGGTTACAAACAAGAAGGCGTGCAGGTTAAATTCCTCCTGTTTGTGCTCATCCCACGTACGTACACCGTTTCCATTCCACAGCTGTAAAAGTTCTTCAACTAATGGCCTTAGGTACACATCAATGTCGTTGTCGGGTTGCTTAGGGCCTTGGATGAGAACTAGCATCATAATGAACTTCCACTTCATGCACATCCAAGGAGGAAGGTTATACATACATAGAGTCATGGGCCAGGTGCTGTGATTGCTGCTCTGCTCCCCGAAAGGATTAATGCCATCCGCGCTTAAACCAAACCATACGTTCCTTGAGTCACTTGCAAACTCAGCCCAGTACTTTCTCTCGATTTTTCTCCACTGCGACCCGTCAGCGGGTGCTCTCAACTTCCCGTCTTTCTTACGGTCCTCACTGTGCCATCGCATCAACTTGGCATGCTCTTCGTTTCTGAACAGACGTTTCAACCGTGGTATTGTAGGAGAATACCACATCACCTTCGCAGGAACCCTCTTCCTGGGGGGCTCGTCGTCAACATCACCAGGGTCATCTCGTCTGATCTTATACCGCAATGCACCGCATACTAGGCATGCGTTCAGATCCTTTTACGCACCGCGGTAGAGGATGCAGTCATTAGGGCATGCATGTATCTTCTGCACCTCCAATCCAAGAGGGCATACGACCTTCTTTGCTACGTATGTACTGTCGGGCAATTCGTTATCCTTTGGAAGCTTCTTCTTCAATATTTTCAGTAGCTTCTCAAATCCTTTGTCAGGCACAACATTCTCTGCCTTCCACTGCAGCAATTCCAGTACGGTACCGAGCTTTGTGTTGCCATCTTCGCAATTGGGGTGCAACCCTTTTTTGTGATCCTCTAACATGTGATTGAACTTCAGCTTCTCCTTTTGACTTTCGCATTGCGTCCTTGCATCGACAATGACCCGGTGGACATCATCATCATCGGGCACATCGTCTGGTTCCTCTTGATCTTCAGCAGCTTCCCCCGTTGTAGCATCATTGGGCACATCGTTTGATTCCTCTTGATCTTCAGCACCTTCCCCCGTTGCAGCATCACTGTATTCACGTGGCACATAGTTTTCATCGTCCTCTTCTTCTTCGTCGTCTTCCATCATAACCCCTATTTCTCCATGCCTCGTCCAAACATTATATTGTGGCATGGAACCCTTGTTAAGCAGGTGGGTGTGAAGGATTTTCCGGTCAGAGTAAGACTTCGTATTCCTACATTTAGGGCATGGACAACACATAAAACCATTCTGCTTGTTTTCCTCAGCCACTTCAATAAAATCATGCACGCTGATATGTCTCCAACGTATCTATAATTTTTGATTGCTCCATGCTATATTATCTACTGTTTTGGACCATATTGGGCTTTATTTTCCACTTTTATATTACTTTTGGGACTAACCTATTAATCGGAGGCCCAGCCCAGAATTGTTCTTTTTTTTGCCTATTTCAGAGTTTCGAAGAAACGGAATATCAAACGGGTCCAAACGGAATGAAACCTTCGGGAACGTGATTTTCTCATCGAACATGATCCAGGAGACTTGGACCCTATGTCAAGCAACAAACATGGAAGGCACGAGGTAGGGGGGTGCTCCCTCCCCCCCAGGCGCGCCATCCACCCTCGTGGGCCCCCTGTTGCTCCATCGATGTACTTCTTCCTCCTATATATACCTACGTACCCCCAAACGATCAGATACGGAGCCAAAAACCTAATTCCACTGCCGCAACTTTCTGTATCCAAGAGATCCCATCTTGGGGCCTGTTTCGGAGCTCCACCAGAATGGGAATCCACCACGGAGGGCTTCTACATCACCATAGCCTCTCCGATGAAGTTTGAGTAGTTTACCTCAGACCTTCGGGTCCATAGTTAGTAGCTAGATGGCTTCTTCTCTCTTTTTGGATCTCAATACAATGTTCTCCCCCTCTCTCGTGGAGATCTATTCGATGTAATCTTCTTTTTGCGGTGTGTTTGTTGAGATCGATGAATTGTGGGTTTATGATCAAGATTATTTATGAGCAATATTTGGATCTTCTCTGAATTCTTTTATGTATGATTGGTTATCTTTTCAAGTCTCTTCGAATTATCCGTTTGGTTTGGCCAACTAGATTGGTAGTTCTTGCAATGGGAGAAGTTCTTAGCTTTGGGTTCAATCTTGCGGTGTCCTTTTCCCAGTGACAGTAGGGCAGCAAGGCTTGTATTGTATTGCTGCCATCGAGGATAACAAGATGGGGTTTTTATCATATTGCATGAATTTATCCCTCTACATCATGTCATCTTGCTTAAGGCGTTACTCTGTTTTCATTAACTCAATACTCTAGATGCATGCTGGATAGCGGTCGATGAGTGGAGTAATAGTAGTAGATGCAGGCAGGAGTCGGTCTACTTGTCTCGGACGTGATGCCTATATACATGATCATACCTAGATACTCTCATAACTATGCTCAATTCTGTCAGTTGCTCAACAGTAATTCGTTCACCCACCGTAAAATACTTATGCTCTTTAGAGAAGCCACTAGTGAAATCTATGGCCCCCGGGTCTATTCTCTATCATATCAATCTTCCATCACTTTATTATTGCTTTGCTTTTTATTTTACTTTGCATCTTTATACCAAAAATACCAAAAATATTATCTATCATCTCTATCAGATCTCACTCTCGTAAGTGACCGTGAAGGGATTGACAACCCCTAATCGCGTTGGTTGCGTTGAGCTCTTTGTTTTGTGTAGGTACGAGGGACTTGCGCGTGGCCTCCTACTGGATTGATACCTTGGTTCTCAAAAACTGAGGGAAATACTTAGGCTACTCTGCTGCATTATCCTCTCCTCTTCGGGGAAATCCAACGCAAGCTCAAAAGGTAGCAAGAAGGATTTCAGGCACCGTTGCCGAGGAGTCTATGCAAAAGTTAACATACCAAGTACCCATCACAATCCCTTATCTCTCGCATTACATTATTTTCCATTTGACTCTCATTTTCCTCTCCCCCACTTCACCCTTGCCGTTTTATTCGCCCTCTCTTTTTCGTTCGCCTTCTTCCCGTATGTATCTTTGTTTGTGTTTCCTTGTGCCTTCTATATGCTTGCATCTTCGCTTGCTGAAAATCTATTGATATGGATCCACTTAAAGTGTTCTACTTGCATAATCTTCGATCCTTATGCGCTCGTGCTAAAACCCCAACTAGCCTAGTTGATGGGAAATCTTTAGATGAGCATGCTCATTTTGTGCATCATCATTTGTCTGAAAAAGGGAAACTCTTATGGTATCATATAAATAGTTTGCTATACTATGCTTGGAATCTTTGTGAAATTTGTGATTTTACTTGTTGCTCTAAGAACCCTAAAAAACACCTTCCCTACCTATGTGAGTTCAATGATAATGAAATCTTATCTTCTTATGCAAAGGGTGTTTATAGTTACTATGATATCGAACAAATTGAAGAATTTGTCGTTTTTTAGGGTGCTCATGAAGTTGCTTCTTTGATTGAAAAGTATGATTTTACTCTCAACAAATCTGAAAATTCCGTCATACTTAAATATTGCAATGAAAACCTTGCTCATAATGTCTATGTCCAAGAATTTATTGAAAGAACGACCGTTGCTTTGGAAGAAAATAATGATATGCATGAATCTATAGATGATGATGATTATGATGATTTGGTTGAAATATCCCTTGATGAACATGATGCTTGCTATTCTTGTGGCCATGATGCCAATATTTATGAAGATGAATTTGCTATAGCTCCTTATGTTAAACATGAGATCGTTTCTATTGCACCCATACTTGATAGCTCCTTGAATAAAAAGCATGATTGCAAGGATTTTCCTATAAATTCTCTTGATGTCAATTGTGCTAATAATATGCAAAACCCTAAGCTTGGGGATGCCAGTTTTGCTATGTCTACTACTTGTTGCAATGATCATGATTGGGGTGATTCTTCTTATGATCTTGAAAATTTATTTAAGCCCCATGATGAATATGAGATTGATAATAATGTTTGCAATAGTATCAAAAGTGGGTTTGGAAGAGTGTCGACTTTAGATCCGACATATTTGGATTTTGATCAATCTTATGAAGTTTTTGATAAAAGTGGGTTTGGAGAGGTCATGACTTTAGTTAATGATAATCCCACTATTTTGGAAGAGTGTCAACTTTGCATACATGTGGATCGTATTGAGAATATGTTATGTGATAGCTATATTGTTGAATTTGCTTATGATCCTACATGTAATTATTATGAGAGAGGAAAATATGGTTGTAGAAGTTTTCATGTTACTAAATTAACTCTCTTCATGTTGAGATTGCTATCGTCACTTTCTTCTTCCTTGCATATGCTAGTTTTTGCTTGCCTTGCGAATTTGTTTTTCTATAAGATGCCTATGCATAGGAAGTATGTTAGCCTTAGATGTGTTTGTCACGTATTTCATGATGCTCTCTTCACGCTTCAATTCTTGTCTTTCATGTGAGCATCATTAAAATTATCAATGCCTAGCTAGGGGCGTTAAACGATAGTGCTTGTTGGGAGGCAACCCAATTTTATTTTTAGTTTTCTTGTTTTTGTTTCTGTTTAGGAATAAATAATACATATACCTTGTGTTTAGATGTGGTTTTTGTTGGGGAACGTAGTAATTTCAAAAAAATTCCTACGCACATGCAAGATCATGGTGATGGCATAGCAATGAGAGGGGAGAGTATTGTCCACGTACCCTCATACACCGTAAGCGGAAGCGTTATGACAACGCGGTTGATGTAGTCGTACGTCTTCACGATCCGACCGATCCAAGTACCGAACGTACGACACCTCCGAGTTCAGCACACGTTCAGCTCGATGACGATCCCCGGACTCCGATCCAGCAAAGTGTCAGGGATGAGTTCCGTCAGCACGACGGCGTGGTGACGATGATGATGCTCTAACGGCGCAGGGTTTCGCCTAAACTCCGCGACGATATGACCGAGGTGGAATATGGTGGAGGGGGGCACCGCACACGGCTAAGGAACGATCACGTTGATCAACTTGTGTGTTCTGGGGTGCCCCTCTGCCCCCGTATATAAAGGAGGGAGGGGGAGGTGCGGCCGGCCCTCATTGGGTTTCGCCTGGAGGAAGGAAAGGGGGGAGGGGAAAGAGGAAGGGGCGCCGCCTCTCCTGTCCTATTCGGACTAGGGGAGGGCGCGCGCCTGCCCCGGCCGCCCTCCTCTTTTCCCTCATGGCCCACTAAGGCCCATTATCCCCCGGGAGGGTTCCGGTAACCCCCCGGTGTTCCGGTAAAATCTCGATTTCACCCGGAACCATTCCGATATCCAAATATAGGCTTCCAATATATCAATCTTTATGTCTCGACCATTTGAGACTCCTCGTCATGTCCGTGATCACATCCGGACTCGAACAAACTTCGTACATCAAAACTTGTAAACTCATAATAAAATTGTCATCGGAACGTTAAGCATGCGGACCCTACGGGTTCGAGAACTATGTAGACATGACCTAGAACTATTCTCGGTCAATAACCAATAGCGGAACCTGGATGCCCATATTGGTTCCTACATATTCTACGAAGATCTTTATCGGTCAAACCGCATAACGACATACGTTGTTCCCTTTGTCATCGGTATGTTACTTGCCCGAGATTCGATCGTCGGTATCCAATACCTAGTTCAATCTCGTTACCGGCAAGTCTCTTTACTCGTTCCGTAATACATCATCTCGCAACTAACTTATTAGTTGCAATGCTTGCAAGGCTTATGTGATGTGTATTACCGAGAAGTCCTAGAGATACCTCTCCGACAATCGGAGTGATGAACCTAATCTCAAATCGCCAACCCAAAATGTACCTTTGGAGACACCTGTAGTACTCCTTTATAATCACCCAGTTACGTTGTGACGTTTGGTAGCACCCAAAGTGTTCCTCCGGTAAATGGGAGTTGCATAATCTCATAGTTATCGGAACATGTATAAGTCATGAAGAAAGCAATAGCAATATACTACACGATCAAGTGCTAGGCTAACGGAATGGGTCATGTCAATCACATCATTCTCCTAATGATGTGATCCCATTAATCAAATAACAACACATGTCTATGGTTAGGAAACATAACCATCTTTGATTAATGAGCTAGTCTAGTAGAGGCATACTAGTGACTATATGTTTGTCTATGTATTCACACATGTATCATGTTTCCGGTTAATACAATTCTAGCATGAATAATAAACATTTATCATGATATGAGGAAATAAATAATAACTTTATTATTGCCTCTAGGGCATATTTCCTTTCTCCCACTTGCACTAGAGTCAATAATCTAGAGTCAATAACACCTAACATGGAGTCTTGGTGCTGATCATGTTTTGCTCGAGGAAGAGGCTTAGTCAATGGGTCTGCAATATTCAGATCCGTATGTATCTTGCAAATCTCTATGTCTCCCACCGACTTGGTCCCGAATGGAATTGAAGCGTCTCTTGATATGCTTGGTCCTCTTGTGAAATCTGGATTCCTTTGCCAAGGCAATTGCACCAGATTGTCACGAGAAGATCTTCATTGGTCCCGATGCACTAGGTATGACACCTAGATCGGAAATGAACTCTTTCATCCAGACTCCTTCATTTGCTGCTTCCGAAGCAGCTATGTACTCTGCTTCACATGTAGATCCCGCCACGACGCTTTGTTTAGAACTGCACCAACTAACAGCTCCACCGTTTAATAAAAACACGTATCCGGTTTGCGATTTAGAATCGTTCGGATCAGTGTCAAAGCTTGCATCGACGTAACCATTTACGACAAGCTCTTTGTCACCTCCATATACGAGAAACATATCCTTAGTCCTTTTCAGGTATTTCAGGATGTTCTTGACCGCTGTCCATGATCCACTCTGGATTACTTTGGTACCTTCCTGCCAAGCTTATTGCTAAGCATACGTCAGGTCTGGTACACAGCATTGCATACATGATAGAGCCTATGGCTGAAGCATAGGGAACATCTTTCATTTTCTCTCTATCTTCTGCTGTGGTCGGGCATTGAGTCTGACTCAATTTCACACCTTGTAATACAGGTAAAAAACCTTTCTTTGCTGATCCATTTTGAACCTTTTCAAAACTTTATCAAGGTATGTGCTTTGTGAAAGTCCAATTAAGCGTCTTGATCTATCTCTATAGATCTTGATGCCCAATATATAAGCAGCTTCACCGAGGTCTTTCATTGAAAAACTTTTATTCAAGTATCCTTTTATGCTATCCAGAAATTCTATATTATTTCCAATTAATAATATGTCGTCCACATATAATATTAGAAATGCTACAGAGCTCCCACTCACTTTCTTGTAAATACAGGCTTCTCCAAAAGTCTGTATAAAACCATATGCTTTGATCACACTATCAAAGCGTTTATTCCAACTCCGAGAGGCTTGCACCAGACCATAAATTGATCGCTGGAGCTTGCACACTTTGTTAGCACCTTTGGGATCAACAAAACCATCTGGTTGCATCATATACAACTCTTATTCTAGAAATCCATTCAAGAATGCAGTTTTTACATCTATTTGCCAAATTTCATAATCATAAAATGCAGCAATTGCTAACATGATTCGGACAGACTTAAGCATCGCTACGGGTGAGAAAGTCTCATCGTAGTCAACCCCTTGAACTGTTGGGGAACGTAGCAGAAATTCAAAATTTTCCTACGTGTCACCAAGATCTATCTATGGAGAAACTAGCAACGAGGGAAGGAGAGTGCATCTACATACCCTTGTAGATCGCTAAGTGGAAGCGTTCATGTGAATGGGGTTGATGGAGTCGTACTCGTCGTGATTCAAATCACCGGAGATCCTACTGCTGAACGGACGGCACCTCCGCGTTCAACACACGTACAGCCCGGTGACGTCTCCCATGCCTTGATCCAGCAAGGAGAGAGGGAGAGGTTGAGGAAGACTCCATCCAGCAGCAGCACAACGGCGTGGTGGTGGTGGAGGAGCGTGGCAATCCCGCAGGGCTTCGCCAAGCACCAAGGGAGAGGAGGAGGAGGAGAAGCAGGGCTGCACCAAGAGGAGAAGTTCTCATGTGTATGGCAGCCCCAAACCTCAACTATATATAGGGGGAAGGGGGGGCTGCACCCCCTTTAGGGTTTCCCCACCCCAAGGGGTGCGGCCAGCCCTAGATCCCATCTAGGGGGGGCGGCCAAGGGGGGAGGAGTGCCTCCCAAGTCAAGTGGAGGCCTCCCCCTTTAGGGTTTTACCCTTCCCATGCGCATGGGCCTTAGGGGGGCTGGTGCCCCCTGCCCATTAAGGCTAGGGCGCCCCCCTACAGCCCATGCTACTGTATTGGACGTGGTGGAACTATTTCCGGACCTCCGAACCCCTCCGGAATCCTCCGGAACCTTCTGGAAGCTTCCCGATACAATACCGAAAAAACCCGAACTTTTTCCGGAACCCGAACAACAACTTTCCATATATAAATCTTTACCTCCGGAACTCCTCGTGACGTCCGGGATCTCATCCGGGACTCCGAACAACATTCGGTAACCACATACAAACTTCCTTTATAACCCTAAGCCATCGAACCTTAAGTGTGTAGACCCTACGGGTTCGGGAATCATGCAGACATGACCGAGACGTTCTCCGGTCAATAACCAACAGCGGGATCTGGATACCCATGTTGGCTCCCACATATTCCACGATGATCTCATCGGATGAACCACGATGTCAAGGACTCAATCGATCCCGTATACAATTCCCTTTGTCTAGCGGTATTGTACTTGCCCGAGATTCGATCGTCGGTATCCTATACCTTGTTCAATCTCGTTACCGGCAACTCTCTTTACTCGTTGCGTAACACATCATCCCGTGATCAACCCCTTGGTCACATTGTGCACATTATGATGATGTCCTACCGAGTGGGCCCAGAGATACCTCTCCGTTTACACGGAGTGACAAATCCCAGTCTCGATTCGTGCCAACCCAACAGACACTTTCGGAGATACCTGTAATGCACCTTTATAGCCACCCAGTTACGTTGTGACGTTTGGTACACCCAAAGCATTCCTACGGTATCCGGGAGTTGCACAATCTCATGGTCTAAGGAAATGATACTTGACATTAGAAAAGCTTTAGCATACGAACTACGATCTTTGTGCTAGGCTTAGGATTGGGTCTTGTCCATCACATCATTCTCCTAATGATGTGATCCCGTTATCAATGACATCAAATGTCCATGGTTAGGAAACCGTAACCATCTATTGATCAACGAGCTAGCCAATAGAGGCTTGCTAGGGACATGGTGTTGTCTATGTATCCACACATGTATTTGAGTTTCCTATCAATACAATTATAGCATGGATAATAAACGATTATCATGAACAAGGAAATATAATAATAATAACTAATTTATTATTGCCTCTAGGGCATATTTCCAACAGTCTCCCACTTGCACTAGAGTCAATAATCTAGTTCACATCGTCATGTGATTAACACTGATAGGTCACATCGCCATGTGACCAACACCCAAAGAGTTTACTAGTGTCTGTAAACTAGTTCACATCATCATGTGATTTAGACTCAATGAGTTCTGAGGTTTGATCATGTTTTGCTTGTGAGAGAGGTTTTAGTCAATGGGTTTTAGTCAACGGGTCTAAACCTTTCAGATCCGTGTGTGCTTTGCAAATTTCTAGGTCATATTATAAATGCTGCTTCCACGCTCCACTTGGATCTATTCCAAATGGTTGCTCCACTATCGTATCCGGTTTGCTACTCGAGTCACTCGGATAGGTGTTAAAGCTTGCATCGGCGTAACCCTTTACGCGAACTCTTTATCACCTCCATAATCGAGAAACATGTCCTTATTTACTCCAAGGACAATTTTGATCGCTGTCCAATGATCCATTCTGGATCATTCTTGTACCCCTTGACTCATGGCAAGGCACACTTCAGTGCGGTACACAGCATAGCATACTATAGAGCCTATGTCTGAAGCATGGGGGACGACCTTCGTCTTTTCTGCCGTGGTCGAGCTTTTAACTCTTAACTCCATACCTTACAACTCAGGCAAGAACTCCTTCTTTGACTGATCCATTGTAGCGACCCGACCTCAGACGGTCAAGCCTCTGTGTTACTGTGCCATCCCTGGATCAGTATGCTGGCACACACAGTACATCAATGTATATATCAAAGTGCAATCACATGCATAAATAACGTAAAACTGATATATACCTCATAATACTCAGCGGAAACAATCAAACGGGTGTGGAGTCCCATCAACGCCATCGGCAGGTTGAGTGTAGACCGTAACCCTGTATCGTAACTCTTACTCGTCGAGGAAATATCTGCAACATGATACGTTGCAGCCGTGTAGGTCAGTACATTGAATGTACCGGCAAGATCACAACATGAGAAAACAGATGATAAAACTATACTATATGCAATATGGCTTTATGGCTCTGTATCTGAATTTTGTTTGCGTAAAAGCTGGTTTTATTTTACCTACATCAAAGGAATAAATGAAGTCTGTACTAAGGAGTTTTCTATCATGACATGGTTCCGCCAACCGATGTCTCATAGCCCAAATCATCATAAGTTACCCACCATTAAGTTATCAATCCGGTGTTGAGAGTTCCGAGATAGATCCAAGTCCAGAGGCTCAAATTGTCCGTAACCGGGGACACGGCTAATCGATTAGGTTATAACCCTCTGCAGAGGTTTGTACACTTTACCCGCAAGATTCGATCCCTCTCTTTACGTTCTCGCACTTAAGGGTGTTTGAGAACAAGATGACCGAAACATGGTCTTCCAAAGAGTTCCTCTGACCACTGTCCGGTACTCAACCCATCCTACCGTATTTCTACATCTGCTAGTACCGTCCCAGCCAGAGTCACAACTAAGGTCAACCAAGCCAGAGCCCATAATGACTTGCGGTTGCACAGTAAGCTTCGGGCATGAAGTATTCTTCCGTCTCTTTGGGTCTGGGTGAAGCTTTCCGCAAGATGTCATGGCGCTTCTCCATGCATCCCGCCAACCACTGGTTTCTCCAGGTGCCCGTCAACCGCCCTTCACCCAAAGAGTGCGTATTGAATTCTTGTCTCGAGTCTTGAAGTCTTGAGGTCTTGAAGATGCAGTCCTTGCAGATTCCATCATGGAGTTGTCGTCATTGACGTAGAGTCCTCCTTCTTCACACCACTCTCGAACACTCATACCAAACCCCGTCTACTACAGCGTAGCATTAGAATAAAATAACGTCTCGGGCTTGGTAACAGGGTGATGGGTTCCTACCTCATGCATACTACTCAACTACAAGAATTTCAATAACACTACTGACGGGTGGTTGCAAGGATTCCACTAAATGCAATAAAAACATAGGTATGAAAGCAATGGTCAAAGTGAACTTGCCTGGTAATACTTGATGAAGATAACAACGCTGTCAGAAAATGACTTGGTAGAACTAATCGTCACTCCGTTGAAAATCTATATAGTCAAACATAGCATTCACATAAGCAAACATCCTAGCAAACAATTTTAGCACTCGAAATAACAATCAAAACAGCAAGGAAAATTGATAATAAAACTCAAACAAAATCAAAAGAAACTTCAAATAAAACTACAAAGAAAAACTACTAACGAAGATCTATGACTTTGCTACAAACATCTAATATAGTTTTGCCGTAAGTAAAAACTTAACAACAATTAAAATACTAAAATAATAAATTAACAGAAAATAAAATGTAAAATAACTAATTTAACAGAAAGTATTTTTTCCATAAAATTTTATTTGCAAAAAGAAACAAATAAAAAGCTTTTATAAAACTCTAACTATGACCTATAGAAGGTTTCATACAAAACTAAGGAAAATAATTTTTTTAAATAAAATAAATTTTCTCCTGTTGTCTAACAGAAACACAACTAATTTTGTCAAAAGTGACAAAAAGAAATAATTTAAAACTAATAAAAACAATAAATAAAACGCTAAAACAGAACTAATATTAAAACAGTACTGTTTTGCTAATAACCTAATTTAAATTAACCTGAAAATAAAATACTAAATACTACTGGATAAACAAAGGTCCTAGAGACCAGGAGAAAAAGAATTAATTAAAACCTATTTTTAAACTCCCGAATAAGCAAAACAAGCTTTAATTCAAATCTGATCTAACTCAATTTTTATAAATCCAAACATAGACAAATTATATATTTTGGAAACTACAAGAAAATTGTGATCTAACATAAAAAGAATCAGCATCATTGGACTTCTAGATCAAAAGTTATAAGCTAAACAAGAACGGAACTAAATCTGTTACGAAAATAAATCTGAAAACAAAACGGAGTTACCTGTACGTGAGGTAGAGATGGCAGGAAGGAGACGGCGATGTGGAGGCTGCTCGGCGAGGGGCGAGGTCGCCGGTGAGGGTGGGGTGGCGGAGGAGGGGTCGGCGCTTGGGAGGTGGCGCTGGGCGCCTCAGTGCTGCTCACTCCTGGCGTCGGGCTCTGGTGGCGTTCTAGGCAGGAAAAGGAGGACGGTGGCGAGGAGGCTACGGCCAGGGGGCGTGGTGATGGGAAAAATGGAGCGAGGAGAGGAGGGGTTTTATAGGCGGTCTCGGGTGGCGCTGGGATGGAAAGACGAAGGAGATCGGGAAGGTGGAGATTCTGTCTCCATGGATATGGAAAGCTTCAGAACGTGAGAGGAAACAGAGGAAGGAGATGATCTCTTGTTGGGCTAGAATAGGAAAGTGCTTAATGGGCCAGCAGGTTTTCCTAATAAAAACGATTCCATTCCTATTTTTAAAATTAGGAAACTAAAACAATAAAAAGGAAATCAAATCAATTGAATAAAGAGTTTTTATATACTAAAATTATCAGAAAAATAAAATGTAGATGATGAGCATTATTCCACGGCCAAAATAAAAACTTAAAAAATGTTTTCAGAAAATCCTTAAAGACTTTATTTCTTTTTGCAAATAATTTTAAATAAAACTTTGGTTTTCTTGGCTCAAATATTTTCAAAATGCCCTGATTTTGGAGGGTCATTTTCCTCCGCTCTTTCTTGCTTGCAAGAATTTATTTTCGGGTATTTCTCGGGAAGAAAAATAGAAAGCAAGTGCAAATATTTGAAAGAATTAAATTGCAAAACTCCGTTCAAATTCTTCATAGTTGAAGAAGTCATGTCATCTTCTCTCATTGATTTTAATAGGATGAATTTGAATTTACGGAGAAGGGAAAGTCATTTTATTCCCTCTCATTCAAAAGTTTTTGAAAAGGTTCAAATTTCACTCAAGTTTAATTCACTCAAGCAAACAAACAAACAATTAATTATATTAACATTCCAAAATTTGGGATGTTACAAACCTACCACACTTAAAATGAATCTCGTCCTCGAGATTCGAAGAGGCTAGCAAGAAAAGGTTAGGGGTTGGGGTCTTCTAGCAAATGTCTTGGTCAGAAAGGTCAGGGGTGCTACCACACTTAAAAACAAGGTCATGGTTCCAATAAACTCAGATATTTCCTCTGGAGGGCTGACAATGTATGTCTCTTCACATATCTTACAATAGCTCCTTCATTAAAGCTCTTCTGTCAGAAGCATAGAGTTTTCCTCAAAAGCTTGGGTCGGTTCGTCAAAGTTGAAGTTCGTCCGAGACTGGATCTTCTTAGCTGATGGGTCTGTGTCCATTCTAAACAACTATCGAAACGCTCATGGTGGTCTACAATTTATGGTTTTCTCCTACAGAAAACGGGTCTGGGTTGAACCTCACCGTATAACCTACGTTTGGCAATGGTTGCCGGTACATGGATCAATCGTCCTACCATTCTAAGGTTTTTGGCTTGTCGTATCGACGCTCTTCTAAAGTTTTCAAGTCTCTTTGATTTTCCATCAACATATGATAGTTCATGATAGAAGTCTCCGGTATGGGGGCCAATCCATCCCGTACTTGAATCATTACCACATATGTAAATATCGAATCACGTATTCTAACACTTGGGCATACTCACAAGCATTGCAGAATTTCTCTTGTTCTCGAACTGAGTTCGAGTAATTCCATGGTTTCTGCAAGCCAAACGAAACATCTGTCGTTACTTCACCAGAGGCGTGGCAATCCGCGAGAACCGCGCCAACACCAAGGGAGAGGAGGAGGAGAAGCGAGGCTGCACCAAGAGGAGAAGTTCTCATGTGTGGCAGCCCCAAACCTCAACTATATATAGGGGAAGGGGGCTGCACCCCTTTGGGGTTCCCACCCAAAGGTGCGGCCAGCCCTAGATCCCATCTGAGGCGGCCAAGGGAGTGCCTCCCAAGTCAAGTGGAGGCCTCCCTTGAGGGTTTACCCTTCCCATGCATGGGCCTTGGGGGCTGGTGCCCCCTGCCCATTAAGGCTAGGCGCGCCCCCTACAGCCCATGCTACTGTATTGGACGTGGTGGAACTATTTCGGACCTCCGAACCCCTCGGAATCCTCGGAACCTTCAGAAACTTCCAGATACAATCTGAAAAAACCGAACTTTTAGGAACCCGAACAACAACTTTCCATATATAAATCTTTACCTCCGGAACTCCTCGTGGCGTCAGGGATCTCATCAGGGACTCGAACAACATTCGGTAACCACATACAAACTTCCTTTATAACCCTCGTCGCCGAACCTTAAGTGTGAGACCCTACGGGTTCGGGAATCATCGAGACATGACCGAGGGGCGTTCTCCGGTCAATAACCAACAGCGGGATCTGGATACCCATGTTGGCTCCACATATTCCATGATCTCATCGGATGAACCACGATGTCAAGGACTCAATCGATCCGTATACAATTCCCTTTGTCTAGCGGTATTGTACTTGCAGAGATTCGATCGTCGGTATCCTATACCTTGTTCAATCTCGTTACGGCAACTCTCTTTACTCGTTGCGTAACACATCATCCGTGATCAACCCCTTGGTCACATTGTACTGATATGATGATGTCCTACAAAGTGGGCAGAGATACCTCTCCGTTTACGGAGTGACAAATCCATCTCGATTAGTACCAACCGCAGACACTTTCGGAGATACCTAATGCACCTTTATAGCCACCCGATTCGTTGTGGCGTTTGGTACACCCAAAGCATTCCTCGGTGTCCAGGAGTTGCACAATCTCATGGTCTAAGGAAATGATACTTGACATTAGAAAAGCTTTAGCATCGAACTCGATCTTTGTGCTGGGCTTAGGATTGGGTCTTGTCCATCACATCATTCTCCTAATGATGTGATCCGATTATCAATGACATCAAATGTCCATGGTTAGAAACCGTAACCATCTATTGATCAACGAGCTAGCCAATAGAGGCTTGCTAGGGACATGGTGTTGTCTATGTATCCACACATGTATTTGAGTTTCCTATCAATACAATTATAGCATGGATAATAAGCGATTATCATGAACAAGGAAATATAATAATAATAACTAATTTATTATTGCCTCTAGGGCATATTTCCAACAGTCTCCCACTTGCACTAAGTCAATAATCTAGTTCACATCGTCATGTGATTAACAGCGATAGGTCACATCGCCATGTGACCAACACCCAAAAGTTTACTAGTGTACGTAAACTAGTTCACATCATCATGTGATTTAGACTCAATGAGTTACGAGGTTTGATCATGTTTTGCTTGTGAGAGGTTTTTAGTCAATGGGTTTTAGTCAGCGGGTCTAAACCTTTCGAGATCCGTGTGTGCTTTGCAAATTTCTAGGTCATATTATAAATCTGCTTCCGCTCCACTTGGATCTATTCAAATGGTTGCTCCACTATCGTATCCGGTTTGCTACTCGAGTCACTCGGATAGGTGTTAAAGCTTACATCGGCGTAACCCTTCATGAACTCTTTATCACCTCCATAATCGAGAAACATGTCCTTATTTACTCCAAGGACAATTTTGACGCTGTCCAATGATCCATTCTGGATCATTCTTGTACTTATGCGACTCATGGCAAGGCACACTTACATGCGGTACACAGCATAGCATACTATAGAGCCTATATAGGAAGCATAGGGGCGACCTTGTCTTTTACTGCCGTGGTGAGCTTTTAACTCTTAACTCCATACCTTACAACTCAGGCAAGAACTCCTTCTTTGGTGATCCATTATAGCGACCCGACCTCGGAACGGTCAAGCCTACGTATTCTTGTGCCATCCACGGATCGGTATCTTTGGCACACACGGTACATCAATGTATATATCAAAGTGCAATCACATGCATAAATAACGTAAAACTGATATATACCTCATAATACTCATGAAACAAT
This sequence comes from Aegilops longissima, assembly GCA_021605205.1. Classification (NCBI taxonomy): domain Eukaryota; kingdom Viridiplantae; phylum Streptophyta; class Magnoliopsida; order Poales; family Poaceae; genus Aegilops; species Aegilops longissima. Next base: position 47,069 of record JAHIAM010004904.1, on the reverse strand, counting down.
CAAGCGGGTGTAGAGTCCCATCAGCGCCATCGGCGGGTTGAGTGTGAACCGTAACCCTGTATCGTAACTCTTACTCGTCGAAATATCTGCAACATGATACGTTGCAGCCGTGTAAATCAGTACATTGAATGTCTGGCAAGATCACAACATGAAAGCAGATGATAAAACTATACTATATGCAATATGGCTTTATGGCTCTGTATCTGAATTTTGTTTGCGTAAAAGCTGGTTTTATTTTACCTACATCAAAGGAATAAATGAAGTCTGTACTAAGGAGTTTTCTATCATGACATGGTTCCGCCAACGATGTCTCATAGCCCAAATCATCATAAGTTACCCACCATTAAGTTATCAATCCGGTGTTGAGAGTTAGAGATAGATCCAAGTCCGAGGCTCAAATTGTAAATAGCAGGGGACACGGCTAATCGATTAGGTTATAACCCTCTGAGAGGTTTGTACACTTTACCCGCAAGATTGATCCCTCTCTTTCGTTCTCGCGCTTGAGGTGTTTGAGAACAAGATGGCCAAAACATGGTCTTCCAAAGAGTTCCTCGACCTTTGTCGTACTCAACCCATCCTACTGTAGTTCTACATCTGCTAGTACCGTCGGCGAGTCACAACTAAGGTCAACCAAGCGAGCCCATAATGACTTGCGGTTGCAGGGTAAGCTTCGGGCATGAAGTATTCTTCCGTCTCTTTGAGTGCAGGTGAAGCTTTCCATGAGATGTCATGGCGCTTCTCCATGCATCGGACCAACCCTTGGTTTCTCCGGGTGCCCGTCAACAAATCCTTCACCCGATGGTGCGTATTGAATTCTTGTCTCGAGTCTTGAAGTCTTGAGGTCTTGAAGATGCAGTCCTTGCAGATTCCATCATGGAGTTATCGTCATTGGCGTAGAGTCCTCCTTCTTCACCACTCTCGAACACTCATACCAAACCCGTCTACTACAAGTAGCATTAGAATAAAATAACGTCTCGGGCTTGGTAGCGGGGTGATGGGTTCCTACCTCATGCATACTACTCAACTACAAAATTTCAATAACACTCTGACGGGTGGTTGCAAGGATTCCACTAAATGCAATAAAAACATAGGTATGAAAGCAATGGTCAAAGTGAACTTGCTGGTAATACTTGATGAAGATAACAACTGTCGAGAAAATGACTTGGTAGAACTAATCGTCACTCCGTTGAAAATCTATATAGTCAAACATAGCATTCACATAAGCAAACATCCTAGCAAACAATTTGCTTTTCGAAATAACAATCAAAACAGCAAGGAAAATTGATAATAAAACTCAAACAAAATCAAAAGAAACTTCAAATAAAACTACAAAGAAAAACTACTAACGAAGATCTATGACTTTGCTACAAACATCTAATATAGTTTTGCCGTAAGTAAAAACTTAACAACAATTAAAATACTAAAATAATAAATTAACAGAAAATAAAATGTAAAATAACTAATTTAACAGAAAGTATTTTTTCCATAAAATTTTGTTTGCAAAAAGAAACAAATAAAAAGCTTTTATAAAACTCTAACTATGACCTATAGAAGGTTTCATACAAAACTAAGGAAAATAATTTTTTAAATAAAATAAATTTTCTCCTGTTGTCTAACAGAAACACAACTAATTTTGTCAAAAGTGACAAAAAGAAATAATTTAAAACTAATAAAAACAATAAATAAAAGCGCTAAAACAGAACTAATATTAAAACAGTACTGTTTTGCTAATAACCTAATTTAAATTAACCTGAAAATAAAATACTAAATACTACTGGATAAACAAGGTCCTAGAGACCAGGAGAAAAAATTAATTAAAACCTATTTTAAACTCCCGAATAAGCAAAACAAGCTTTAATTCAAATCTGATCTAACTCAATTTTGTAAATCCAAACATAGACAAATTATATATTTTGGAAACCACAAGAAAATTGTGATCTAACATAAAAAGAATCAGCATCATTGGACTTCTAGATCAAAAGTTATAAGCTAAACAAGAGCGGAACTAAATCTGTTACGAAAATAAATCTGAAAACAGCGGAGTTACCATGCGTGGCGTAGAGATGGCAGGAAGGAGGCAGCGATGTGGAGGCTGCTCGGCGAGTCGCCGGTGAGGGTGGGGTGGCGGAGGAGTCGAGGCGCTTGGGAGGTGGCGTGGCGCCTCAGGTGCTACTCACTCCTGGCGTCGAGGCTCTGGTGGCGTTCTAGGCAGGAAAAGGAGGGCGGTGGCGAGGAGGCTCTGGCCAGGAGAGGCGTGGTGATGGGAAAAATGGAGCGAGGAGAGGAGGGGTTTATAGGCGGTCTCGGGTGGCGCTGGGATGGAAAACGAAGGAGATCGGGAAGGTGGAATTCTGTCTCCATGGATATGGAAAGCTTACGTAGCGTGAGGAGGAAGCAGAGGAAGGAGATGATCTCTTGTTGGGCTAGAATAGGAAAGTGCTTAATGGGCCAGCAGGTTTTCCTAATAAAAGCGATTCCATTCCTATTTTAAAATTAGGAAACTAAAACAATAAAAAGGAAATCAAATCAATTGAATAAAGAGTTTTTATATACTAAAATTATCAGAAAAATAAAATGTAGATGATGAGCATTATTCCACGGCCAAAATAAAAACTTAAAAATGTTTTCAGAAAATCCTTAAAGACTTTATTTCTTTTGCAAATAATTTTAAATAAAAACTTTGGTTTTCTTGGCTCAAATATTTTCAAAAATGCCCCTGATTTTGGAGGTCATTTTCCTCCGCTCTTTCTTGCTTGCAAGAATTTATTTTCGGGGTATTTCTCGGGAAGAAAAATAGAGAAGCAAGTGCAAATATTTGAAAGAATTAAATTGCAAAACTCCGTTCAAATTCTTCATAGTTGAAGAAGTCATGTCATCTTCTCTCATTGATTTTAATAGGATGAATTTGAATTTGGGAGAAGGGAAAGTCATTTTATTCCCTCTCATTCAAAAGTTTTGAAAAGGTTCAAATTTCACTCAAGTTTAATTCACTCAAGCAAACAAACAAACAATTAATTATATTAACATTCCAAAATTTGGGATGTTACAAACCTACCACACTTAAAATGAATCTAGTCCTCGAGATTGAAGAAACTAACAAGAAAAGGTTAGGGGTTGGGGTCTTCTAGCAAATGTCTTGGTCGAGAAAGGTCGGGGTGCTACCACACTTAAAAACAAGGTCATGGTTCCAATAAACTCAGATATTTCCTCTGGAGGGCTGACAATGTATGTCTCTTCACATATCTTACAATAGCTCCTTCATTAAAGCTCTTACATCGAAAGCATAGAGTTTTCCTCAAAAGCTTGGGTCGGTTCGTCAAAGTTGAAGTTAAATAAAATGGATCTTCTTAGCTGATGGAGTGCATGTCCATTCTAAACAACTATCGAAAGCAGCTCATGGTGGTCTACAATTTATGGTTTTCTCCTCTGAAAGAGTGCAGGTTGAACCTCACATATATAACCTCGTTTGGCAATGGTTGCGGTACATGGATCAATCGTCCTACCATTCTAAGGTTTTTGGCTTGTCGTGCGTCGGCGCTCTTCTAAAGTTTTCAAGTCTCTTTGATTTTCCATCAACATATGATAGTTCATGATAGAAGTCTCGGTATGGGGGCCAATCCATCCGTACTTGAATCATTACCACATATGTAAATATCGAATCACGTATTCTAACACTTGGGCATACTCACAAGCATTGCAGAATTTCTCTTGTTCTCGAACTGAGTTGAGTAATTCCATAGTTTACGCAAGCCAAGCAGAAACATCTGTCGTTACTTCACCACTCTCGGGTTTTGCGTAACCTCCTCACGAAGCGTATGCTGATTGGATCACTGATTCTTCCAAATGTACTCCTTTATCAAGGGTACATCATTTCCTTCTCAAAATCCACAGGCACATGGGTTATGGCCCACTTCAGCACTAGTGCAGCTTTAACTCATCCTTGGAGTAACTCTCATGTTACACCTCCTTTAAATCCATTAGTACTCTGTTTCTTCATACAATCATATCAAAAACAAAACTCCAACTTATTTTGTCCAGCTTCCTTCTATGGACCGTCATGAACAACACATTTCTTTCTTCATTGATCTGTGGCTTTATAGAGTACTATGAACAAAGGGCGTGCACAAGTTTATCCATAAAATCTCATTATTTTCATATCAATCCTTCATTACATACTTAATCATTTTAATAAATCCAAATTCCAAAAGTACTTTGTTACAAATGCTGCCACCCACATGATTTGGTATGGTGGGCATTACTTCCAACTTTATTCATTTTTCCTCCTCGAGATTCTTGATCCCAGGGAGTGTGCGACATGAGCCTTGAAATCTTCAATCTTACATTTCATCATGGTGGTCTTGAGCTTCATCACCATCATCTCTGCATGCACTTAAGCTTAGGTATTCCACGAGTATAGCAGTCTTGCTTCAAGTATTTCTCGATCTGGCGTATGGCTTCCATGGCTGCTTCACGAGCGGCATCGAAGAAAGTTGCTTGTGGCACACGTGAGATGAAAAAGTAATGCCCCATCCTCTTTGGGCAAACTCCTTTCAAGCGGTGGAGGTGTACCTCCACATACAAAATTCCACTCCCTTTTGCATGAAGGGTAGCCTTTGTAGACTGCATCTCCTTCAAGGTGAATATGCTTCATCATGTCCTTCAAGATCTTGGGTAATCATGATCACTTGTCGAGGTCATGATCGTTTGAGAGCCCTTAAGGAAAGACTCATAAAGGGTTGTCATCTGTGTGTGTAGGATAAGAGGAGTGCTCGGAACAAGGGATGTATCTCCATGGGAAATTACAATTGTCTCGAGAAAAGTTTGGTGTTCGATTGTCCATGGGTTCAAGATTTGAGTGTGGTTGAGGTAGAAAGAAAGCAATTACCCACTCATCAATAAAATTACCGTTTGTAATGGGCGTTCTACTATGGTTTAGTTTCTAAGTCCTCATTTCTTGGTCTTCAATGCTAAGGAGTTTCCAATTCTGATCTTTGTTCCCATATGAAGGCCTTCTACCATTTTCCGTAGCTTCGTCCCTCATGGTTGAAATAAATACAAACCTCAGTATCGCATCTATCCAACCATTCAATAAACATACAAAAATAATAGCAACCAAGCATTCATTTATTCAATCAATTCTCTGATATACGCCACCCACATAAGTTGGTATGGTTGAGATACTTAAATCGAGATAAGCGTTCATATTTATTTCTCTCATGGTGGAATACTACTAATTTCTTGGGGTTTCTTACATGTGGACTTGATCTCCTCGGTTCTTACGCTAGATTTTCTCTGTCGACCACGGAGTTTCTTGTGACGACCTGTATGTCCTAAAGTTGTTCCTTGAGCTTACGGATTTCAACGTCCTTTGCATGAGACATGGTCCTGCTGTTCTTGATTCTGGCGCATTCTCAAGATCTCGAGGTTCTCCTCCTCCAGCTTGTTTACCTTGATCTCGAGTCTTGACCTCTTCTCGTAGTGCTTCATTGTCAAACAGGGCTTCCGGAGGTCCATCGAAGATTCTTGACGTATTGTTCCAGATCTGATTGTACACTAAAAGTGGGAGAACTTCATCTTTTGCGCTTCCGTCAAGGCAATAGTTGCTCCATCAAACTTCTGCCATCCCATCCTTCCAAAGAAGTGTGGGTTTAGTGCAATACGATGGCGATAGCATAAGCGTGCAATAGCATCATGGACGGCAGTGTTGATGCCCATATCACAGTCACCATTTATAGTTAAAGCTGATATCTGCGGTCTTGGGGGCTTCTTCGACCAAAAACTTGGGTCTTGATTCCCCATGATCTGGGCGTCCTCTTAGTTGCCTTGATCTCGGTATCGGTAGCTTGACGGCTGACTAGCTCCACAAGGAAGGGCCTCCAAGAACCTTCTCGTAGTGTTCTCTTTTGTTCGAATGTAGCTCTCCATCTATAGTTTGGAATAAGGAAGGTTCGATAATAGGAATCAGGTGTTACGAGTAGTACAAAACAAAAGGTCATTCCTATTGGGGTCTTCATATTACTAAGTCATTTTCTAGGGTCACGTTCTCAGCCAACATGTGCTCGATACCATTTACGTGGCGACCCGACCTCGAACGATCAAGCCTACGTATTCTTGTGCCATCCACGGATCGAGTATCTTTGGCACCTACAGTACATCAATGTATATATCAAAGTGCAATCACATGCATAAATAACGTAAAACTGATATATACCTCATAATACTCAGTGAAACAATCAAGCGTGTGTGGAGTCCCATCAGCGCCATCGGCGAGTTGAGTGTGAACCGTCACCTGTATCGTAACTCTTACTCGTCGGGAAATATCTGCAACATGATACGTTGCAGCCGTGTAAATCGATACATTGAATGTACGGCAAGATCACAACATGAGAAAGCAGATGATAAAACTATACTATATGCAATATGGCTTTATGGCTCTGTATCTGAATTTTGTTTGCGTAAAGCTGGTTTTATTTTACCTACATCAAAGGAATAAATGAAGTCTGTACTAAGGAGTTTTCTATCATGACATGGTTCCGTAACCGATGTCTCATAGCCCAAATCATCATAAGTTACCCACCATTAAGCTATCAATCCGGTGTTGAGGTTAGAGATAGATCCAAGTCCGAGAGGCTCAAATTATGCATGTAACGGGGACACGGCTAATCGATTAGGTTATAACCCTCTGCGAGAGGTTTGTACACTTTACCCAAAGATTGATCCCTCTCTTTACGTTCTCGCACTTGAGGTGTTTGAGAACAAGATGACCGAAACATGGTCTTCCAAGAGTTCCTCGACCACTTTGTCCGGTACTCAACCCATCCTACCGTAGTTCTACATCTGCTAGTACCGTCCCAGCCAGTCACAACTAAGGTCAACCAAGCGAGCCCATAATGACTTGCGGTTGCGGGTAGCTTCGGGCATGAAGTATTCTTAGTCTCTTTGGAGTGCAGGTGAAGCTTTCCATAAGATGTCATGGCGCTTCTCCATGCATCCGGCCAACCACTGGTTTCTCGAGGTGCCGTCAACGAAATCCTTCACCCGATGGTGCGTATTGAATTCTTGTCTCGAGTCTTGAAGTCTTGAGGTCTTGAAGATGCAGTCCTTGCAGATTCCATCATGGAGTTATCGTCATTGACAAACTAAGAAAGTAAATCAAATTAAAATAATGAAATTTTCTAAGAAAGATTAGTGGCTTTGATATTACTCTTTAAGAAGAAAAACAAAAAATAACACAAATAAAAATAATAAAGTTTTCTAATAAAGAATGAATTAGTGGTTGTGGTATTACCCTTTAACAAGAAGGAAAATAAAAATATATAATAAAACAAACAATGATAAGACAAGTCGTCGGCGTTCTTGCCCATAGGCAAGGAGCAAGGTGGCACGCCTGGGTGAGAAGGGCATCTTGGCTTGGCGGCACGTGGAGCTCTCCTCCGCCATGATCCATCTCATGAGAGAGACGTGCCGAGAGGGAGGAGGTTGTGGCTGCGGCCCGGAGATGGGCCCCTACCGGCCACCGGCACGGGTTTTAGCGTGCGCCGAGCCGGACCGGGTTGACTCGAGGTTTGACCGAGTCATGCTGATCAGCAGTGACCACTGAACATGATTGATACGAACTCATGTCCAAAAGAAAACAACTAAATAGTGCTAGCACTGGTTTAGTTCCCACTGAACACTCGTTCGAAAAAAAAGGTGTTGGTTCGCTTGGTTTTGTATTTCTCTGGCTCACTTGTTTAGTCAGCTCCCTGTTGACCAGAGGTTCTTGACCTGTGACCAGTGCCCAGATTGACCGTTGTCATTTTGTCAAAGTTCACAAAACAATGTGAAAATAAAAGGTTTGGCAAATTAAAAAACACAGAAAAGCTCATAAATCCGCAAAAAATTATAGATTTTTGGAAAAAAGTTCATCAAATTTAAAAAAATCATGAATTTGGAATAAAGTTCATTGATTTCCAAACAATGCGTGAATATCATAAAATGTTCATTAAATTCTAAAAAAGTTCTTCAGTTATGAAAAAAACTTCATGAAACTTGAAAAAAGTTCATAAAACTTGAAAAAGGTTCATAGGTTTCAAAAGAGTTCACAAATTTGAAAAAAAAGTTGATAAATTTCAAAAAAATTATTGTTTTTTAAAAAAATTCATTAAATCAAAAACAAGTTAATAGGTTTGAAAAAAATCATTGATTTGCAAAACAATAACGAGTTTGAAAAAAATCATCAACTTTTAAAAAAGTACATCGATTTGGGAAAAAATTCATCGAATTTGAAAAAGTACATCGGTTTTGCAAAATGGTCATCGAATTTGAAAAAATGGAAAAAAGTAACAAGAAATGGAAATAAGATAAAAGGAAAAAAGATAGAATAATAATAATAAAACCAATGAAAAACCTGTCAGAAAATGCTCATCGCAGATATTTGTCGAATTTGCTATCGTATATTTATGAAAGTGCTTTAAACTATTTTCGAAATGCATCTATTTATTTTCAAAAGGGTTTACAAAGTTTCAGAAAGTAATCAGGTCATTTTATATAATTCACCTAACAAACAACTACAAAAGAGTATACGTAAGTACACGTCCACCTATGACTGAGAGTGCAGCTAAATTCCTTCTATCCCAGCTCTTAATGGCATACATCAGATGGTTTTTTCATCAATCGTCGGCGACAGATCAACAACCATCACGAGAGAAATTGATCGCTGGAGTTGCGGCCAATGCACCATTCTCACACGATCATCATAAAGGGATTAGGGAAGTGTCCATCCGATTTGGTTTCTTTTTTTGCAAGCATTCAATAATCTACCAGTAGTTTTGTCCTTTCCTCCTGTAGGATCAGACACACCCATCCATGATCGATCATGAAGGAGAGAGGAAGATAAAAGGACAAGTTGCCCCGATCTTTCTTGCCTTCTCACAGGATCATCACCAATGGCAACGACAAAAACAGCCAGCGGTGCAGTCCGCCTCATCGTCGTCTTCGGCCTTGTCTACGAGGCGGTCCGCCTGGTCGTCAACTCCGACCTCGTCTGACGCCGTTGGTGAGCACCTACACATGGCGGTAAGCGCGGTCCGTCCGTCGTCTCCGGCCTCGTCTCGACACATAGGCGATTTCTTACACATGGCCACCAGCGCGGTCCGCCTCGTCGTCGACTCCGGCCTCGTCTCGATGCCAACGGCGAGCTCCTACACGGCGATCGGCGTGGTCTGTCTCGTCGTGTCCGGCCTCGTCTATGACCCGTCGTCGAGCCACGAACATGGCCACCGGCGCGGTCCACCCATCTTTGTCTCCGGCCAAATCTGTCGCGCGCGGGCTGCTTTTTCACGTGCACGCACTTCTTTCTCCAGCGGATTCTCCGCGCCTGCTGGAGTCGCCAAACCAGCCCGTGTGCTAAAGTTGCTTTTACCAGCAGCGATTTCTAAGCGACTGTTGGAGATGCTCTAAAACGGAAGAATAAGAAAGAAAATTGCTTTGATTACCAAATCAATGTCGATTAGTGTGTGGCTAAGAGAAGGAAATGTTGGTTGTATCTGCTCTAACCGGGTAAAAAGTAACGTTAAGTTGGATGGGCCATGAATCAACGTACGTGGTTTTTGACCCTCAACAAAATCGCTTGATCGGGAGCACCTCTAACCAACATATGGTTTTGGTCCCCGTTGCCAGCACACATATAATGGGTGGGGCCCTGGATATCTATGAGAAATCAGTTCATATCTGTTTTATCCAGCCCCCTGAATTCCCTAAAATCCTAACCGATCCGAGGGTGTGCTGAAGCAATGGGAAGACCAAGCACACCAGCGGCCGCCTCTAAGGGTAGTGCCGGTGTTCATGGCCCTCTTCCTCGACTACGACGCTCTGGCAACGACTGCTTCGACTACGTCAATCACAAGTACTACCTACACTATGTTGGCAATAACGTCATGTTTAATTTCTTGTAAGCACTCCCTAATCCATCTGTTAATGTTAATTAGATGCACTAGTTTGTGATCAGTTTGATTCAATGTCCTCCCTAATGAGGAAACAGATCTAACAATGGTATCAGGGCTGATCTGATCATGCTAGTGCCCTAAGCATGTTGATTTTGATTAGGGAAAACTTAAGCCTCGCCTATTATCTACTGGCATGCTTTTGATAATTTTGAGTGCTAATTGGATGGAAGTTTATGTCCTAATGCAATGTTGTGGGCACTTAAAGAACTTGTTCATGGCCAATCCATTTTTTATCCAAAAGTTCATGTTTTAGGCATTTCTAATAATGACGAAGTCTTAGATTAGCCGATCTTTGCTTGCTAATGAACTAATGCCCGCGCGAAGTGCCCACATGCCCGTCGTGGGGGCCCGTGTACACCAGGGGACCGTGTTGTTCCGTGCCGACCATAAGGACTTCGGCCGTGGACTCGACACAGCTCATACTCGGACACCTCCGTGAAGTCCTTGTGGAGACAACTAAAAAGGTCAAGGGTGGGCTCGTCGGGCTCGAGTGCCACCACCTGCCCAGCCGCGGCTTGAAGGGCCATAGGGTGCCTGACCCACCGCTGGAGCCGTGAGCGCCCGGAGTGCTTGCGACGGCGCCCAGCGGGAAGCAGAGGATCCACTCGGTACGGAACCGATGGCTGAAGGAGAAGGACTTCGTATGATGATGCGCGGAAGTGCGTCGCGCCCCGGATGGCCAGTGTCTTCACGTCTAGCGGGGCTTTCTGAAGTCATGCCGAATCATCGGCGATGAAGCTGAGCGCTCCAAATCGGATCTCACTGCCGAGAATCATGATGATAATGAAGATTCCGCCTGCACCAGATAATCGCTAGAGGTGCAGCCCCATGGTGGCTGCCAACTGTCGAGGTAATGAACCTACCAATGAGTACTAGGGGTACAAACTAAGGGCAGAGCCGAGCTACGGCGCAAGTGTATCACTTGGATTTTACGAGTTCGGGCCTCTCTAGGAGAGGTAACAACCCTACGTCTCGTGCCTGGAGGCTTGTGTTTTCTCTTGGGGTATAAGATTACAATGGATGCTGAAACCTTGCTTCGGAGTTGAGGAGATGCTTATATAGAGTACGCCTCCCCCCATTAGTGCACCGTTAGAAGGGGAATGAAGGAGTATAACTACATGCATTACAGGTAACGACAACTGAAACTACACTTGAAGTATGAGATTAAGACACCCGACTATTGCGGTTCCAACGTCACCTCTACGCCTCCACTGTTCGAGTGATGCTGGAGAGGTCAACTGGCGGGAAGACATCCGAGTGCTGTTGGAGTATCCGCGTGGATTTTCAGGGGTGCACATCCGAATGCGTGTGTGGTCCAGGGACCTTCTAATGATGGTGTGGGACCCTAGGTGGGCCTTAGATGTCAGGTCCTTAACTCTACTAGTAGTAGGTGAGCCATCAACCGTAATCATCTTCTTTATCTTTCTATTAAAACGATATGCGACAAAATAAGGGGCAATAATTAAAGGTTCTTCCCCTAGGGGTTTCCTAGGGTATCATATACCCGACAGTGACTAGCGGGAAAACACCATAGACGATTATGTGCTTTCTGTGGTACTATAGGCCATGCGGCCCACTAATTGCTGAAGCAATGTTGCTGTGGGGTGCTGTTTGCAAAACTTTGAGGATTCATGCATGCAATAATGGAGGTGGACTGCATGGAGATGGTTAATCTTTGAAACGCTTGTCATAATTAAACTCTTTAACAATCGCGCAATGTGCGCCCTCTCGCTGCATCCACGTCGGATAAGAAACGTAAAATGAACGCGACCGGATCGAGTCAAGTCGCTCGCGCACATAGGATTGGCCTAACCCTAACCCGTGTCTCTCTCACGACTCCACGAGGCCATGGCGCCTTCCCTCTTTGCCGCCGCCTCCTCTCCTCTTCCCTCTTTCTCCCACGCCACCTCTCGCCCGCCGCCGCCTCCCCCATCCCAGATTCTTCTCCTCTGCCGTGCCATGGCGCTCCCGACCCCTATGATCGATGCGCCATCGGGTTCCGCTGTTCTCTAAACTCAGTTTGGGTGCCGGGGTGGTGGTCTTAGGAGGAGGAGAGGAGGAAGAAGAGGAGGAGCAGGAGATCCCCGCAGGTGCAGGGGAGGCCGTTTGTGGTGGAGAGGGCATCGGCGACAACCGTCCCAGCGGCGCTGCCGAAGGTGGGCGGCGCGTTCTGCGCCGCGCCCAGCGGCTGTTCACGGAGGGCGGCGTGGCGGCATACGCCGGGGTGGCGGCGACCGCAACCCCATCCACCTGGGCAGGCGGGTTCCAGCGGCAGCGTGGTGCACGGCATGCTCTTTGCCTCCCTCTTCCCCACCCTCGCCGCCTCCCCGTCGTCGCGCTCCTTTCCTCCCCCTCTGCCATTCTGCCGAACAGCTGGCGGGCATGGCGCCCGGTCGGCAGGACCCGCCCTGATCTGGCGGCTGCTTCTCGTCTTCGTGCAGCCTGGAGCCGTGTCTGCGGCGAGTCCCTCAAGTTCGCGGCGCCGGTGCACGTCGGTGGTCGCGCAGGTGCAGGCGCTCCACATCAAGGCCACCGGCGCAAGGCACATGTACTACTACCACTACTACCTAGCGCCATTTTTGTATCTCCTCTTTCTACCATTGCGCCTGCTGAGAACTAATAGTAATGCTATATCTGTTGGGCAGCGTCAAGTTCGCCACCAAGTGCTTCATGGACGATGAGGAGACTCACGCCATTGACGGCGAGGCCATGGCTTTTCTGCCCACGCTGCAGCTCAGCGCAGAGGCAATCGAGTGACAAGTATGTTGATTAGAACCATTTCGAATGGGACGACTTTTATCCCATGATGAACCATTTCGCCTTCGCATAAACTTGGGGCGGGGACATGAGATTGCAGCTTTGTCGGTAATAGTTCGTTGCAGTCTTCCTGTTATGATTGATAGCATGAGCAAAGAGTAGTAGATCACTTCAGTTTTCTGAACATTCAATGGGCTGGGCGTACATGCTGACTGTGATAGGAACTGAAGAATTTCAACAGGTTAACTTGAATCACTAGGCATATTCAGTACTAGATCACTTCAGTCTGCTCAGTACTACTTCTTGCTGCTGCTCCATACTATTTCTGCCGTTGCTCTGTTGTGGAGAGAGGAAGAAAGGAAATAACTCGGTCTGCTTAGTTCACAAAATAACAAATCTGAATCTTTTACATTTAAACTGAAATCTTCTAGGAACTGAAGAATTTCAACAGAATAACGAACCACTAGGCTGCAACCTGAGAAGATGTGTTCTCTCTTTCCGTCCAAAACTGAGCAACAGCACACTGGCATAATGCAGAGCGTCAAGCGTTGATTCCTCAGGCAAGTCCGGCACTGACATTGTTTGAAAGACAAAATGTAGTATATGTTGCATCATTTATGTTTAGTACAGTTTGTTGTTACTGAGTCACTGTGTGGTCAATTCTTGGTATGGTTAGTGCTCATGTGGTGTGAAATCTGCTAGGCTGGCTAAAATCTGAACTACCCTGTTGTTTGATAGTTGAATTGTGACAATAGTTACAAACTTCATTTCCAGGTAAGCTTGCAGCATGTTGTGATTCTTCCAGTAATGATGATGAGGCCTGGGACCATGATATACTAGCATTTTATTTAAATCCCAATGGATCAGGACAATGAACCATTGGTGTACCAACATTTAAGCAAGCAAGTTTTACGCATTTTCATTTTTAGCACATTGTTTTGAGAAAATTGTTCTGACTGCGCAACTTAAGTCTTGCAATTCTCTGAACTATTTTTGAAATATCCAGCTATACCCGGTTACGGTGTCTTCCCTTCGAACGAGAGCTACAATATTTGCCTTTGTAGCTGCATGGGTCTCAAATTTTTGTTATCACTGATCCTTCCAACCTGAAGCTTAGAGAGATTCAAATGTTACATGCTCAAGGGCCATGAGTGAACTACTCAACTCAGTTCTGTAAGAATCATACATTCATACTAAAAAATCTCCTCGCATTATCAGGTATTACACAACTTCTAGATTTGCATCGAGTAGCTAAATTGAACACCGAATAAACACACCATACTTAATAAAACCAATTTAGACTTGTAAAGAGCATTTTGTAACGGAGGATATTGGTACTTGGATGATGGTCCCAAAAGCAAATGATTTTTTTACTTGGGTTAGACAGTACCAACTCTTACGCTGCTTTGTGTTATAGCAGGCTTATTACTAATTTCACATGTTTTAACTTTTAGGATGCCATAATAATGGGAGTGAAGAAATTATTGCTTTATAGATTTGAGTGATCAAATCATTTTGTTAATTTATGTCAGTAATTTTCGTTTTAGTTTGACAAGGAATATGCCTATCGTATCAGAGATGATCATGGAAGAGAAAAAAAACGAATGGAAGGCTCCAATACTTTTGTTATTTGATTATTAAGTTCTTCCACTATGGTTTCACCACATGATGCCCCCTCCTATTTTTCACTGGAACGTACTATAACAATGATGATTGTACTTGTATTTGTTCTTCACTGGGTTAGTACATGATGAATGCGCACATGGATTTCCATCGCAATCAAGAAAAAGAAATCCTTTGGGTTCAGTGAAATTTTCAACATTGATTTATTTTAAAATTTGTGATTTCTGATGTTTGAGTCGAGGATGTCAAGATTTCCTTGTTTTGTTATTCATGGAAAATGAGCAACTTTGTGCTTATTTATTTGCTTATATGCTCTGCATTGTCCTCTATGTTAAGAAATAAATAGAAGACAAAGTAGTATGTGCTTTATAAACATCTATACTGCTGAAGCACCTTTTCTGTGAGATTTAATATAGCTATTCATTATCTGGGTGTATTTGTACTGCTTTTTGACTTGTCTTTATTTGTTTCATGTGATGCAAGATATTTTGTTCCAGTGTTCATCATATTTTACCTTTTCCTTTTGTTTGGAGAAAGATGTTTTCTTCTTACAAATATATTATTTCTTAAATAGAACAATAGTCACCATACAAGGTTCTTCCACCAAATAAATGTTTTTCTATGTGCAACTAGGATTGACTTCCTGCTGATTGGTTATACAATCTTATTCTGCAGAACCCGCATGAGACAAGAAACACAAGGTCCATTATGAGGTGAGGGTTCTACTGCCCCATTTTTTCAATTAAATGACCCAGTTTCTATGTTTTGAAGATGATCGGCTGTTGCTCGCTTTTTCTTCTTCCCATAGTTCACCGACAGGGTTGTAGTCTATAGTAGGATTGAAGTAGTACCACCTGAGTTTTTTGGTTCATAGCAGTTGACTCATCTTAATGTGAGGTGCTATTTTAGTTATGAATATTCTTTCCTGATGCATGAATGGCACTTTCTGGTTTGGCAATGAATAATTTGTTCAGTTTCTTGATAAGAGGTGTATGAATGTGATTTAAAAGAGCCATGACAATTTAGTTGAAAGAGAAAACGAGTACCGAAAGAAGAATTGAAAAGAATTGAAGGGAGAAGATGGAATTGGAGTTGTTGTTATCGTCGCCGATGATCACAAGATCAAGATGGAGAAAATGCGCTTGAAGATTAGAAAGATTAAAAATATGCCATCGATAGTGAGGCTTGGTATCATTATGCTGTTGGATCAATTGTTACCTTAGTTGCGATCTTGATCGCATTTTTGTTGCATTTAAATGCTTTAGCTAGAGAGTTATTTGTTTGTTGCATTTAAGTGTTGTATGAACTTTATGTATGAACTTGTATTAATTTGGTCTATCGGTGTTGTGTAATGAAGATGAGCCGCAATGTATGTACGATGACCGATGCTCTCCAGTTCGTTGAGGGCGCATACTTTTCTGCTATGCATCGAGGCAAACAAGCGGCGGATGGTTTTATGCCTTGTCCATGTGCTGGCAAGAATGGTCACAATTTCTACATCAAGAACCATTCACGTTCACCTGTTTGAGTCCGGTTTCATGCCCCACTATAATGTTTGGACCAAGCACGGAGAAAGAGGGGTTATGATGGAAGACAATGAAGAAGAAGAGGACGACGACAGCTATCCTGGCCATGGGTTCCTTGAATACGATGATACAACAATGGGGAAGAAGCCGTAAGCCGGAAGCAAGGAAGAAGCTGAAGAAGAGGCATCGATGAGCCCGTTGATGATCTAGGTCGGCCATTGCCGATACAAAGAAAAAACTCGCAAGTGATTTGGAGAAGAAGAAGTTGCAAGCATGTTAGAGGATCACAAAAATTGTTGTACCCAATTGCTTAGGTGACAAGAAAAGCTGGGCACCACACTGGAATTGCTGCAATGGAAGGCAGAGAATGGTGTATCCAAGGGATTTGGAAAGTTGTAATGATAAAGGATATGCTTCCAAAGGACAACGAATTGCCCGAGAGTACGAAGTAAAGAATGTCTGCCCTCTAGGGTTAGAGGTGCGAAGATACATGCATGCCCTAATGATTGCATCCTCACCATGTGAGTACGAGGATTTGAACGCTTTCCGGTATGTGGTGCATTGCGCTATAAAATCAGCCGATGACCTGGTGATGTCGAGGGCGCGCCCAGAAGAAGATTCCTGCAAGGTGATGTGGTATTCTCTTATAATACCACGGTTGAAACGCTTGTTCCAAAACAAAGAGCATGCCAAGGCGATGGCGCATGGAAGACCCGAAGAAAGACGGAAAGTTGAGAGTACCCACGACGGGTCGCAGTGGAGAAAAATCGAAAGAAAGTACGGGAAGGAGTTTGCAGATGACGCAAGGAGTGTATGGTTTGGTCTAAGCGCAGATGGCATTAATCCTTTGGGGAGCGAGCAGCAACCATAGCACCGCCTGTGACTCTATGTTTGTATAACCTTCCTCCTTGGTTGTGCATGAAACGGAAGTTCATTATGATGTCGCTCATCCAAGGCCCTAAGCAACCCGCAACGACATTGATGTGTACCTAAGGCCATTGTTGAAGAACTCCTACAACTGTGGAATGGAAATGTGTACGTGCATGGATGAGCACATGGGGAAGAATTTGACCTAAAGGTGTTACTGCGTGACCATCAATGATTGGCCTGCTCTTTAACCTTTTCAGATGTAAACAAGGCATACCGCGGATGTACGCACTGTTTGGATGATACCGACAAGATATATTTGAATAGTTGTAAGAAGAATGTACCGACATCGCCGATTTCTTCCAGTAGGCATCCCGAAGAAAGAAAGGCAAGCATTTCAAAGGTGAGGCGGATCACGGACGGGCCTCACCACCGCATCGGTGCTGATGTACATGATATGGTCAAGGATTTGAAGGTAATATTTGGAGTTATCCCGCGGACAACCTGTTCCGGGACGCCGACGGACGACACCATGTGAAGAAGAAATCTATATTTTGGGACCTGCCATATTGAAAGACCTAGAGGTCCGCTCCGCAATCGACGTGATGCACGGACGAAGAATCTTTGCGTGACTCGCTTGGCTTTGGGCGGTATGGGAAGACAAAAGATACACGAGGCACGGAGGACCTGCAACGATGTGCGGAAAAGACGGCATACATCATGGGCATGCAAGCTACGCCTACCAAAGAAAGAAGGAAATCTTCTTTGAATGCCTCGTCAGATACCGCTTCTCGTCGAATATAAAGGGAATAATAAACATGGCAGAGAAAAGTTCCGAACCTAAAGTCTCATGACTGCCACGTGATTATGACGCAATCGCTCGCTGTTGCATTGAGGGTCTACCGAAAAACGCTTGATTAGCCATTGTGAAGCTATGTGCATTTCTCAATGCAATCTCTTAGAAGGTAATCGATCCAGAAATCATACCAAGGTTAGAGAATGATTTGATGCAATGTCTTGTCAATTTCGAGTTGGTGTTCCCACCATCCTTCTTCAACATCATGACGCACGCCCTAGTTCACCTATGTAAGAGATTAACGCTTTGGGTCCTGTATTTCTACACAATATGTTCCCTTTGAGAGGTTCATGGGAGTCTTAAAGAAATATGTTCATAACCGTGTTAGCCGAAGGAAGCATCTCCAAGGGCCATCAAAATGAGGAGGTCATTGAGTTTTGTATTGACTTTATTCCCACCTTAAGCCGATTGGTGTTCCTGAATCGCGCATAAGGGCAGATGGGTGGAAAAGGCACGCTAGGAGGGGAACAAATAATATGTATGGACGGACATTCTCATCGAGCACACTACACATTTCCACAGAATTCCGCCTTGGTGGCTCAGATATGGATGAACACAAGAATTTGCTACGCTCCAAACACCGGAGCGGGTCGATGACCTGATTACACGTGAACAAACCAGGAGTTTCGCCACTGGTTGCGCACGCATCATGCATGACACCTCTATTGAAGATGACCTGCACTTGCTGTCCCAGTTACCATCTTTGAATATAATGACTTTCAAAGGGTACAGATAAATGGTAATACATTTTACACGATGCCAAGATAAGAAGAGCACCAACCAAAACAGTGGTGTCCTCTTTGATGCAGAAACCAAGACGGAAATGAAACATATTATGGTTATATACAGGACATATGGGAACTTGACTATCGACGTGGTTTAAAGGTCCTTTGTTTCGTGCAAATGGGTCAATATGACACGAGGTGGGTAACGGAAGACCCGCAGACGGAATGACAACAAGGATCTCAACAATCTTATGATGCAGAGAACCATTCGTCCTAGCCAATGATGTGGCATGGTTTTCTATGTGAAGGACATGTCTACCAAGCCAAGAAAAAAAGAAAGATAAGGAAGCGAATGCATCGACGATGAGCCAAAGCGCACATAGTTCTTTTCCGGGAAGAGAAACATCGTGGGAGTGGATGACAAGATGCACAAGTCGAAGATTATGAAAAGTTTGATGAAATTGCTCCATTCACAGTGAATATTGACCCGAGCATCCCGTTAAATGATGAAGATTTTCCATGGTTACGCCAAAGGGACACACGCGAAGAAAAAGTTTCACACCCAAAGATCTGGGATGTGATCGGCTTCACTATCATCACTTTCTTCAGAGTTTACACCCGAGAGGAATCTCTGTAATAGTTAGGGTAGTTATGTGTTTTGGCATTTGAAACGCGAAGAAATTTTATGTGCACAAATTCTTTCATGCCTTTACTGATTTTTAAAGTTAAGTTATTCACAAACTAGTGATTCTCACTAATTTCAAATAATTCAAATTTAAACTATTCAAATTTGAAAACTACGGCACTAATGAAAGTTTGTAATTTTTGTACCTAAAGCAAAAATATTCACAAAGAAACTCTAAATACAAAAAAAAACAACACAAAAATAAATAAAGCAAAAAAATATAAAAAGCCCGCCTACTAGGCCAGAGCGGTCTGATACTATAGAAACCCAACTGTGTTTGGGCTGGATGGGTCTTAAAGGCCCAGTGCCCAGGCAGACAAAAACACGAGGCCCGTGAGGGCCTGCTTTGGAGAGGAGCTCGAGAGAGCTACCGCACGGGTTTATAAACTAGTGCGGTCGCCTGGCTAGCGAGGTGGGACTAAACTTGTCAAGACCGCACTGCTGCTAATAAGACCCCTTTAGTACGGGTCGTGGCACCAACCGGTACTAGTAGCCTAAACCGGTTTGTGCCACCACCCGTACTGGGTCTTCCCGCTTGGCTGGTTGAATTTGTTTTTAGTACCGTTGGTGGCTCCAACCGTACTAAAGGCCCTCATATATAAACAACACTTACGAAAATTTCAGTTTCATCCGCTTCTTCTCCTCGCACCATCGCCCGCCAGCCCCAGACGCTCCATCCTCGTCGCCGCCTGTCCCTGCTGCCGCTGGCTGTCCCTGGCCTCTGCTGTCCCACGTTGTCACCCGCTTCGTCCCGGCCGGGTCTGCCCTGCCCCTCGCTGCCGGGCGCCGCCAGATGTCCCTCGCTGCTGCCGCCGCCTGGTCCCGTCCGGCTCCCAGTCTCGCTGTCATGCCCTGCCCTCGTCCTCCTCTCTGCTGCCGCGCTTGCTGCCGTCTCTGCCACGTTCTCCCTGGCCGGTGAGCGCACACACACACACATACATTTTTGTTTTAGTTATACAAATAGTTAGAAATTTTTCTGTTTTTAGAAATTGTTAGAAATTTTTCTGTTTTCAGAAATAGTTAGAAATGTTAGAATTGTTAGAATAGTTAGAAATGTTAGAATTGTTAGAATTGTTAGAAATTTTTCTGTTTTTTAGTTATAGAAATAGTTATAAAAAGTTAGAATTGTTAGAATTTTCTGCTTTTTAGTTATAGAAATAGTTATAAAAAGTTAGAATTTTTCTTTTTTTAGTTCTAGAAATATTATACAAATGTTAGTTATATATATAGAAATGTTATAATTTTTTTCTGTTTTTAGTTATAGAAATATTAGAAATGTTAGTTATATATAGCATTGTTAGAAATGTTATAGAAATGTTAGTTATATAGAAATGTTAGAAATTTTAGTTATCAAAATCCAATCATTAAAAAAATTTAGTCACACTGTCTTGTACTACAAATTTTGTTTTTGCCTACTAGCTAGCTACATGTTTTTGCTTACATATGCCCGCTTAATTAAGACATGCAAACGTGTGCATGCAGATTTCACGGATCTTGTGTATCATTAAAGTTGACGCCGAATAGTTGAAATATCGGACTCACTACTCAAAGCAAATACTGACTATAACATCTTGTTTGGGATAGTCAACAGGTAATTTCAATCATTATTAACTATATCTCGCCTATTTAGTTCGTCATTTCATGATATGAACTATTTAATAACCCCTTTATTCATTTTCTTTGTCGGCGGCAGGGCTTGGGCAAGGTTCATCAACACACGGAAGGCGTAATGGAAAAAAACTTAAATGGTTTCACCAAGGTAAGTAATTATAGTACTAGCTAGCTAGCTAGCTGCCATCTCTTTAATTATCATGCTTGATTAATTATTATCTGATCAAATTCCATTCTCGAAGGCCCCAAGCAGACGTTAGGGACTGATCTATGTGCATTCTGCGCTTATAGAACATTCGCATGATGGCCCCAAAGGAGCAGATCGATGGAATGGGTACGCTTGTCAAAACACTATTCACAATTTTATACCATTATCGATATCTAGTCACACAACTAATGCACATGCATATTGATCTCCTTCTTAACAGTTCATAAAGAAAAGGGACAAGCTCCTAGAAACGGAGCCGAGAAGCACTTCAAGAGGAAATAGCGGGATTTTGCCGAAGGTCATAAAACCAAGGAAGAATACTATTATCGCCACGACCCATGAACCACTTCCGATTGTCATCGTGTTCAAGGCAACATGCATATGTAGTAGAAATTGTATATACATGTGTGTATGTGTGAATTAATTAATATAGAAAATATGGCCGAGTGTTTTGGGCTACACCAAGATTCAAACCTCGGAATCTCAACAAAGAGATGTATGCAGAGAACCGCACTCGACAAAGCGCACAGCACAACAAAGAGATGTTGTTGCCGAGTGGAAGCAAGAAAGAACACGGAGACGACACAAGATTTTGGCAAAAGACACATATGCTGAGAGCCAATACGGCAAATAGATGCCACATGTCACATCCTTGAAAAATATGGTGAACATGGTTAAAATAAAATGATGAAAAATATATTCATTCGGAACAAGAAAAAGGGAGTGAGCACTGTTGCTGTGACGAAGAGACACCGCTCCCATCCCCTTCTGGCTCGTGCTTTTTATAAACCTTGTGTGCCTCGTGTGCATAGGGACTTCTCCAACTCCTCCTGCCAAGGCTTTCTTCTTCTCGTGACACCAACTCTTCCATGGCACCGTTGTTGTGACAACTGACAAAGCAATGAATTAATACTATTGATATTACCATTATAAAAGAGAGAAAACAAACTAAGAAAGTAAATCAAATTAAAATAATGAAATTTTCTAAGAAAGATTAGTGGCTTTGATATTACTCTTTAAGAAGAAAAACAAAAAAAGTAACACAAATAAAAATAATAAAGTTTTCTAATAAAGAATGAATTAGTGGTTGTGGTATTACCCTTTAACAAGAAGGAAAATAAAAATATATAATAAAACAAACAATGATAAGACAAGTCGTCGGCGTTCTTGCCCATAGGCAAGGAGCAAGGTGGCACGCCTGGGTGAGAAGGGCATGCGGCGGCGGCACGAGTGGAGCTCTCCTCCGGCCATGATCCATCTCATGAGAGAGACGTGCCGAGAGGGAGGAGGTTGTGGCTGCGGCCCGGAGATGGGCCCCTACCGGCCACCGGCACGGGTTTCAGCGTGCGCCGAGCCGGACCGGGTTGACTCGAGGTTTGACCGAGTCATGCTGATCAGCAGTGACCACTGAACATGATTGATACGAACTCATGTCCAAAAGAAAAACAATGAACCCCAACCCACGGGAAGGAAATAACTTATGATAAACTCCATGTATATGCCGCTCAAGTCGGTATCCTCATCCGTGCTGGCCTCCCTGTCCTTCCAGGATGGCATGGCACCGGCCACGAGCAGTGTCTATGGCGCAATGTGAGAGCTCGGCGGAGAAAGGGAGGGAGAGTGAGACACAAAGAGAGAGAGAGAGATGGCTCGAATCGTTTTGACGAGGGGTCGGGCCCAATTTTTTTGAAATCATGATTATTTTTATGAATTTGCAAACATTTTTTAGAATTCATTTTTTATTAAACCGTGAACATTTATCGAATATGCAAACATTTTTTACGAATTCGTGAATAATGTTTTGAAAATTTTAACATTTTTTGGAACTCATGAATATTTTTTTGAATTACCAAAAATTTATAAAATTCACAGACATTCTTTTATTTTGATGAACATTTTTTGAAATGCATGAACATTTATCGAATTCATGAATATTTTTTGAATCAGCAAACATTTTTGAAATTCCGGGAATATTTTCTTAAAATCAATTAACATTTTCTGAATTTACGAACATTTGTTCAAAATCACGAATAAATTTTGAATCCGTGAGCATTTAATGATGTCCATTGTCCAGAACATTTTTCAAAATCATGAACATTTTTTGAATTGAACATTTTACGATTTCACAATCCTTCTTCCAACATTCTTATTTTCTTCATTTTGAAACTTTTCTAAAATCCAGAATTCTCTTGAAACCATGTATAAAAAAAGAAAGAAAGAAAAGTAGAAAAACCAGAAAAAAAACGACACTCAGAAAAAAGTAAAACAAAGAAAAACCGAAATGAACTGAAGAAAACAGATCTGCCGAATAGGCAGGCCCACTCAGCAAAGAGAAAGGCGTTCACGTACCTCCATCATGGGCCGGCTCAAATAAATAGTGCTAGCACTGGTTTAGTTCCCACTGAACACTCGTTCGAAAAAAAAGGTGTTGGTTCGCTTGGTTTTGTATTTCTCTGGCTCACTTGTTTAGTCAGCTCCCTGTTGACCAGAGGTTCTTGACCTGTGACCAGTGCCCAGATTGACCGTTGTCATTTTGTCAAAGTTCACAAAACAATGTGAAAATAAAAGGTTTGGCAAATTAAAAAACACAGAAAAGCTCATAAATCCGCAAAAAATTATAGATTTTTGGAAAAAAGTTCATCAAATTTAAAAAAATCATGAATTTGGAATAAAGTTCATTGATTTCCAAACAATGCGTGAATATCATAAAATGTTCATTAAATTCTAAAAAGTTCTTCAGTTATGAAAAAACTTCATGAAACTTGAAAAAGTTCATAAAACTTGAAAAAGGTTCATAGGTTTCAAAAGAGTTCACAAATTTGAAAAAAAGTTGATAAATTTCAAAAAATTATTGTTTTTAAAAAATTCATTAAATCAAAAACAAGTTAATAGGTTTGAAAAAATCATTGATTTGCAAAACAATAACGAGTTTGAAAAAATCATCAACTTTTAAAAAGTACATCGATTTGGGAAAAAATTCATCGAATTTGAAAAAGTACATCGGTTTTGCAAAATGGTCATCGAATTTGAAAAAATGGAAAAAGTAACAAGAAATGGAAATAAGATAAAAGGAAAAAAGATAGAATAATAATAATAAAACCAATGAAAAACCTGTCAGAAAATGCTCATCGCAGATATTTGTCGAATTTGCTATCGTATATTTATGAAAGTGCTTTAAACTATTTTCGAAATGCATCTATTTATTTTCAAAAGGGTTTACAAAGTTTCAGAAAGTAATCAGGTCATTTTATATAATTCACCTAACAAACAACTACAAAAGAGTATACGTAAGTACACGTCCACCTATGACTGAGAGTGCAGCTAAATTCCTTCTATCCCAGCTCTTAATGGCATACATCAGATGGTTTTTTCATCAATCGTCGGCGACAGATCAACAACCATCACGAGAGAAATTGATCGCTGGAGTTGCGGCCAATGCACCATTCTCACACGATCATCATAAAGGGATTAGGGAAGTGTCCATCCGATTTGGTTTCTTTTTTTGCAAGCATTCAATAATCTACCAGTAGTTTTGTCCTTTCCTCCTGTAGGATCAGACACACCCATCCATGATCGATCATGAAGGAGAGAGGAAGATAAAAGGACAAGTTGCCCCGATCTTTCTTGCCTTCTCACAGGATCATCACCAATGGCAACGACAAAAACAGCCAGCGGTGCAGTCCGCCTCATCGTCGTCTTCGGCGGCCTTGTCTACGAGGCGGTCCGCCTGGTCGTCAACTCCGACCTCGTCTGACGCCGTTGGTGAGCACCTACACATGGCGGTAGACGCGGTCCGTCCCGTCGTCTCCGGCCTCGTCTACGACACATAGGCGATTTCTTACACATGGCCACCGGCGCGGTCCGCCTCGTCGTCGACTCCGGCCTCGTCTACGATGCCAACAGCGAGCTCCTACACACGGCGATCGACGTGGTCTGTCTCGTCGTGTCCGGCCTCGTCTATGACCCCGTCGTCGAGCCACCGAACATGGCCACCGGCGCGGTCCACCCCATCTTTGTCTCCGGCCAAATCTGTCGCGCGCGGGGCTGCTTTTTCACGTGCACGCACTTCTTTCTCCCGCGCCGGATTCTCCCGCGCCTGCTGGAGTGCGCCAAACCAGCCCGTGTGCTAAAAGTTGCTTTTACCCGCGCGCGCGATTTCTAGCGCGACTGTTGGAGATGCTCTAAGAACGGAAGAATAAGAAAGAAAATTGCTTTGATTACCAAATCAATGTCGATTAGTGTGTGGCTAAGAGAAGGAAATGTTGGTTGTATCTGCTCTAACCGGGTAAAAAGTAACGTTAAGTTGGATGGGCCATGAATCAACGTACGTGGTTTTTGACCCCAACAAAATCGCTTGATCGGGAGCACCTCTAACCAACATATGGTTTTGGTCCCCGTTGCCAGCACACATATAATGGGTGGGGCCCTGGATATCTATGAGAAATCAGTTCATATCTGTTTTATCCAGCCCCCTGAATTCCCTAAAATCCTAACCGATCCGAGGGTGTGCTGAAGCAATGGGAAGACCAAGCACACCAGCGGCCGCCTCTAAGGGTAGTGCCGGTGTTCATGGCCCTCTTCCTCGACTAGGACGCTCTGGCAACGACTGCTTCGACTACGTCAATCACAAGTACTACCTACACTATGTTGGCAATAACGTCATGTTTAATTTCTTGTAAGCACTCCCTAATCCATCTGTTAATGTTAATTAGATGCACTAGTTTGTGATCAGTTTGATTCAATGTCCTCCCTAATGAGGAAACAGATCTAACAATGGTATCAGGGCTGATCTGATCATGCTAGTGCCCTAAGCATGTTGATTTTGATTAGGGAAAACTTAAGCCTCGCCTATTATCTACTGGCATGCTTTTGATAATTTTGAGTGCTAACTGGATGGAAGTTTATGTCCTAATGCAATGTTGTGGGCACTTAAAGAACTTGTTCATGGCCAATCCATTTTTTATCCAAAAGTTCATGTTTTAGGCATTTCTAATAATGATGAAGTCTTAGATTAGCCGATCTTTGCTTGCTATTGAACTAATGCCCGCGCGAAGTGCCCACATGCCCGTCGTGGGGGCCCGTGTACACCAGGGGACCGTGTTGTTCCATGCCGACCATAAGGACTTCGGCCGTGGACTCGACACAGCTCATACTCGGACACCTCCGTGAAGTCCTTGTGGAGACAACTAAAAAGGTCAAGGGTGGGCTCGTCGGGCTCGAGTGCCACCACCTGCCCAGCCGCGGCTTGAAGGGCCATAGGGTGCCTGACCCACCGCTGGAGCCGTGAGCACCCGGAGTGCTTGCGACGGCGCCCAGCGGGAAGCAGAGGATCCACTCGGTACGGAACCGATGGCTGAAGGAGAAGGACTTCGTATGATGATGCGCGGAAGTGCGTCGCGCCCCGGATGGGCAGTGTCTTCACGTCTAGCGGGGCTTTCTGAAGTCATGCCGAATCATCGGTGATGAAGCCGAGCGCTCCAAATCGGATCTCACTGCCGAGAATCATGATGATAATGAAGATTCCGCCTGCACCAGATAATCGCTAGAGGTGCAGCCCCATGGTGGCTGCCAACTGTCGAGGTAATGAACCTACCAATGAGTACTAGGGGTACAAACTAAGGGCAGAGCCGAGCTACGGCGCAAGTGTATCACTTGGATTTTACGAGTTCGGGCTTCTCTAGGAGAGGTAACAACCCTACGTCTCGTGCCTGGAGGCTTGTGTTTTCTCTTGGGGTATAATGGATGCTGAACCCTTGCTTCGGAGTTGAGGAGATGCTTATATAGAGTACGCCTCCCCCCATTAGTGCACCGTTAGAAGGGGAATGAAGGAGTATAACTACATGCATTACAGGTAACGACAACTGAAACTACACTTGAAGTATGAGATTAAGACACCCGACTGTTGCGGTTCCAACGTCACCTCTACGCCTCCACTGTTCGAGTGATGCTGGAGAGGTCAACTGGCGGGAAGACATCCGAGTGTTGTTGGAGTATTCGCGTGGATTTTCAGGGGTGCACATCCGAATGCGCGTGTGGTCCAGGGACCTTCTAATGATGGTGTGGGACCCTAGGTGGGCCTTAGATGTCAGGTCCTTAACTCTACTAGTAGTAGGTGAGCCATCAACCGTAATCATCTTCTTTATCTTTCTATTAAAACGATATGCGACAAAATAGGGGGCAATAATTAAAGGTTCTTCCCCTAGGGGTTTCCTAGGGTATCATATACCTGACAGTGACTAGCGGGAAAACACCATAGACGATTATGTGCTTTCTGTGGTACTATAGGCCATGCGGCCCATTAATTGCTGAAGCAATGTTGCTGTGGGGTGCTGTTTGCAAAACTTTGAGGATTCATGCATGCAATAATGGAGGTGGACTGCATGAAGATGGTTAATCTTTGAAACGCTTGTCATAATTAAACCCTTTAACAATCGTGCAATGTGCGCCCTCTCGCTGCATCCACGTCGGATAAGAAACGATAAAATGAACGCGACTGGATCGAGTCAAGTCGCTCGCGCACATAGGATTGGCCTAACCCTAACCCGTGTCTCTCTCACGACTCCACGAGGCCATGGCGCCTTCCCTCTTTGCCGCCGCCTCCTCTCCTCTTCCCTCTTTCTCCCACGCCACCTCTCGCCCGCCGCCGCCTCCCCCATCCCAGATTCTTCTCCTCCGCCGTGCCATGGCGCTCCCGACCCCTATGATCGATGCGCCATCGGGTTCCGCTGTTCTGTAAACTCGGTTTGGGTGCCGGGGTGGTGGTCTTAGGAGGAGGAGAGGAGGAAGAAGAGGAGGAGCAGGAGATCCCCGCAGGTGCAGGGGAGGCCGTTTGTGGTGGAGAGGGCATCGACGACGGCCGTCCCAGCGGCGCTGCCGAAGGTGGGCGACGCGTTGCGCGCGCCCCGGCGGCTGTTCACGGAGGACGACGTGGCGGCATACGCCGGGGTGAGCGGCGACCGCAACCCCGTCCACCTGGACGGGCGGGTTCCAGCGCGGCCGCGTGGTGCACGGCATGCTCTTCGCCTCCCTCTTCCCCACCCTCATCGCCTCCCACGTCGTACGCTCCTTTCCTCCCCCCTATGCTATTCTGCCGAACAGCTGGCGGGCATGGCGCCCGGTCGACGGGACCCCGCCCTGATCTGACGGCTGCTTCTCGTCTTCGTGCAGCCTGGAGCCGTGTACGCGAGCCAGTCCCTCAAGTTCGCGGCGCCGGTGCACGTCGGTGGTCGCGCAGGTGCAGGCGCTCCACATCAAGGCCACCGGCGCAAGGCACATGTACTACTACCACTACTACCTAGCGCCATTTTTGTATCTCCTCTTTCTAGCATTGCGCCTGCTGAGAACTAATAGTAATGCTATATCTGTTGGGCAGCGTCAAGTTCGCCACCAAGTGCTTCATGGACGATGAGGAGACTCACGCCATTGACGGCGAGGCCATGGCTTTTCTGCCAACGCTGCAGCTCAGCGCAGAGGCAATCGAGTGACAAGTATGTTGATTAGAACCATTTCGAATGGGACGACTTTTATCCCATGATGAACCATTTCGCCTTCGCATAAACATCGGGGCCGGGGGACATGAGATTGCAGCTTTGTCGGTAATAGTTCGTTGCAGTCTTCCTGTTATGATTGATAGCATGAGCAAAGAGTAGTAGATCACTTCAGTTTTCTGAACATTCAATGGGCTGGGCGTACATGCTGACTGTGATAGGAACTGAAGAATTTCAACAGGTTAACTTGAATCACTAGGCATATTCAGTACTAGATCACTTCAGTCTGCTCAGTACTACTTCTTGCTGCTGCTCCATACTATTTCTGCCGTTGCTCTGTTGTGGAGAGAGGAAGAAAGGAAATAACTCGGTCTGCTTAGTTCACAAAATAACAAATCTGAATCTTTTACATTTAAACTGAAATCTTCTAGGAACTGAAGAATTTCAACAGAATAACTTGAACCACTAGGCTGCAACCTGAGAAGATGTGTTCTCTCTTTCCGTCCAAAACTGAGCAACAGCACACTTCAGATGTCTAGTGAACAATTTTACGAAAAGTCAACATGTTTAGAAATCACATACATACCACTTCAAGGAGAAAACCTATAGAATTGATGGCCGCCTTTAGAACTGTTCTGGCTCAGGACCAGTAGGCATTGTTGGCACCCTGATAACATTATGCTCCATCTCGCATACAGGGTTAGTAATTCTAGCAAATACTTTTTATGCCTTATTTGGTATCATTATCAAGTTTCTTCTGTCACGAAGGGTGGAGAAATGTTGTTAGAAAATGGTTCTTCATATTTCACACTTCTATCTGAAATTTTATAGGCTTTCCAAGGATCACTTGCTGATGAAGATTGACATTTCTTAAAGCTTTGTTGTTCCTGTGTGTAGAATACATGAAGTGGGAGTCTGAACGAGGAGTGGCAGAGGCCTATTCGGAAGGACAGGAGGCTGTCTGACACTCACTGGTATATATATTTTTCCATTAAACCATCTAATTAGTGAATTGATCAATGACTAATTTCTTTACAGAATTGATCATAGTTTGATTCTAGAACAGGTGATGGCATAATGCGCAGAGCGTCGAAGCGTTGATTCCTCAGGCAAGTCCGGCACTGACATTGTTTGAAAGACAAAATGTAGTATATGTTGCATCATTTATGTTTAGTACAGTTTGTTGTTACTGAGTCACTGTGTGGTCAATTCTTGGTATGGTTAGTGCTCATGTGGTGTGAAATCTGCTAGGCTGGCTAAAATCTGAACTACCGTGTTGTTTGAGAGATGAATTGTGACAATAGTTACAAACTTCATTTCCAGGTAAGCTTGCAGCATGTTGTGATTCTTCCAGTAATGATGATGAGGCCTGGGACCATGATATACTAGCATTTTATTTAAATCCCAATGGATCAGGACAATGAACCATTGGTGTACCAACATTTAAGCAAGCAAGTTTTACGCATTTTCATTTTTAGCACATTGTTTTGAGAAAATTGTTCTGACTGCGCAACTTAAGTCTTGCAATTCTCTGAACTATTTTTGAAATATCCAGCTATACCCGTTACGGTGTCTTCCCTTGAACGAGAGCTACAATATTTGCCTTTGTAGCTGCATGGGTCTCAAATTTTTGTTATCACTGATCCTTCCAACCTGAAGCTTAGAGAGATTCAAATGTTACATGCTCAAGGGCCATGAGTGAACTACTCAACTCAGTTCTGTAAGAATCATACATTCATACTAAAAAATCTCCTCGCATTATCAGGTATTACACAACTTCTAGATTTGCATCGAGTAGCTAAATTGAACACCGAATAAACACACCATACTTAATAAAACCAATTTAGACTTGTAAAGAGCATTTTGTAACGGAGGATATTGGTACTTGGATGATGGTCCCAAAAGCAAATGATTTTTTTACTTGGGTTAGACAGTACCAACTCTTACGCCGTTTGGTGTTATAGCAGGCTTATTACTAATTTCACATGTTTTAACTTTTAGGATGCCATAATAATGGGAGTGAAGAAATTATTGCTTTATAGATTTGAGTGATCAAATCATTTTGTTAATTTATGTCAGTAATTTTCGTTTTAGTTTGACAAGGAATATGCCTATCGTATCAGAGATGATCATGGAAGAGAAAGAAAACGAATGGAAGGCTCCAATACTTTTGTTATTTGATTATTAAGTTCTTCCACTATGGTTTCACCACATGATGCCCCCCCTCCTATTTTTCACTGGAACGTACTATAACAATGATGATTGTACTTGTATTTGTTCTTCACTGGGTTAGTACATGATGAATGCGCACATGGATTTCCATCGCAATCAAGAAAAAGGAATCCTTTGGGTTCAGTGAAATTTTCAACATTGATTTATTTTAAAATTTGTGATTTCTGATGTTTGAGTCGAGGATGTCAAGATTTCCTTGTTTTGTTATTCATGGAAAATGAGCAACTTTGTGCTTATTTATTTGCTTATATGCTCTGCATTGTCCTCTATGTTAAGAAATAAATAGAAGACAAAGTAGTATGTGCTTTTATAAACATCTATACTGCTGAAGCACCTTTTCTGTGAGATTTAATATAGCTATTCATTATCTGGGTGTATTTGTACTGCTTTTTGACTTGTCTTTATTTGTTTCATGTGATGCAAGATAATATTTTGTTCCAGTGTTCATCATATTTTACCTTTTCCTTTTTGTTTGGAGAAAGATGTTTCTCTTTCTTACAAATATATTATTTCTTAAATAGAACAATAGTCACCATACAAGGTTCTTCCACCAAATAAATGTTTTTCTATGTGCAACTAGGATTGACTTCCTGCTGATTGGTTATACAATCTTATTCTGCAGAACCCGCATGAGAGACAAGAAACACAAGGTCCATTATGAGGTGAGGGTTCTACTGCCCCATTTTTCAATTAAATGACCCAGTTTCCTCTATGTTTTGAAGATGATCGGCTGTTGCTCGCTTTTTCTTCTTCCCATAGTTCACTGACAGGGTTGTAGTCTATAGTAGGATTGAAGTAGTACCACCTGAGTTTTTTGGTTCATAGCAGTTGACTCATCTTAATGTGAGGTGCTATTTTAGTTATGAATATTCTTTCCTGATGTGCATGAATGGCACTTTCTGGTTTGGCAATGAATAATTTGTTCAGTTTCTTGATAAGAGGTGTATGAATGTGATTTAAAAGAGCCATGACAATTTAGTTGAAAGAGAAAACGAGTACCTGAAAGAAGAATTGAAAAGAATTGAAGGGGAGAAGATGGAATTGGAGTTGCATGTTGCCGATGTCGTCGATGATCACAAGATCAAGATGGAGAAAATGCGCTTGAAGATTAGAAAGATTAAAAAATATGCCATCGATAGTGAGGCTTGGTATCATTATGCTGTTGGATCAATTGTTACCTTAGTTGCGATCTTGATCGCATTTTTTGTTGCATTTAAATGCTTTAGCTAGAGAGTTATTTGTTTGTTGCATTTAAGTGTTGTATGAACTTTATGTATGAACTTGTATTAATTTGGTCTATTCGGTGTTGTGTAATGAAGATGAGCCGGCAATGTATGTACGATGACCGATGCTCTCCCCAGTTCGTTGAGGGCGTGCATACTTTTCTGCTTCTATGTTCGAGGCAAACAAGCGGGCGGATGGTTTTATGCCTTGTCCATGTGCTGGCTGTAAGAATGGTCACAATTACTCTACATCAAGAACCATTCACGTTCACCTGTTTGAGTCCGGTTTCATGCCCCACTATAATGTTTGGACCAAGCACGGAGAAAGAGGGGTTATGATGGAAGACAATGAAGAAGAAGAGGACGACGACAGCTATCCTGGCCATGGGTTCCTTGAATACGATGATACAACAATGGGGGAAGAAGCTGAGCCGGTAATGCGGGAAGAAGCTGAGCGGCAATGCGGGAAGAAGCTGAAGAAGAGGCATCAGATGAGCCCGTTGATGATCTAGGTCGGGCCATTGCCGATACAAAGAAAAAACTGCGCAAGTGATTTGGAGAAGAAGAAGTTGCAGCGCATGTTAGAGGATCACAAAAAATTGTTGTACCCGAATTGCTTAGGTGACAAGAAAAAGCTGGGCACCACACTGGAATTGCTGCAATGGAAGGCAGAGAATGGTGTATCTGACAAGGGATTTGGAAAGTTGCTGGTAATGATAAAGGATATGCTTCCAAAGGACAACGAATTGCCCGAGAGTACGTACGAAGCAAAGAAGGCTGTCTGCCCTCTAGGGTTAGAGGTGCAGAAGATACATGCATGCCCTAATGATTGCATCCTCTACCGCGGTGAGTACGAGGATTTGAGCGCTTGCCGGTATGTGGTGCATTGCGCTATAAAATCAGCCGCGATGACCTGGTGATGTCGAGGGCGGCGCCCAGAAGAAGATTCCTGCCAAGGTGATGTGGTATTCTCTTATAATACCACGGTTGAAACGTTGTTCCAAAACAAAGAGCATGCCAAAGGCGATGCGATGGCACGAAGAAGACCGTAAGAAAGACGGAAAGTTGAGAGTACCCGCGACGGGTCGCAGTGGAGAAAAATCGAAAGAAAGTACGGGAAGGAGTTTGCAGATGACGCAAGGAGTGTATGGTTTGGTCTAAGCGCAGATGGCATTAATCCTTTTGGGGAGCAGAGCAGCAACCATAGCACCTGGCCTGTGACTCTATGTTTGTATAACCTTCCTCCTTGGTTGTGCATGAAACGGAAGTTCATTATGATGTCAGTGCTCATCCAAGGCCCTAAGCAACCCGGCAACGACATTGATGTGTACCTAAGGCCATTGTTGAAGAACTCCTACAACTGTGGAATGGAACAGGTGTACGTGCATGGGATGAGCACATGGGGGAAGAATTTGACCTAAAGGTGTTACTGTTCGTGACCATCAATGATTGGCCTGCTCTCAGTAACCTTTCAGGACAGACAAACAAGGCATACCGCGGATGTACGCACTGTTTGGATGATACCGACAGTATATATTTGAATAGTTGTAAGAAGAATGTGTACCTGGGACATCGTCGATTTCTTCCGAGTAGGCATCCCGTAAGAAAGAAAGGCAAGCATTTCAAAGGTGAGGCGGATCACCGGACGAAGCCTCACCACCGTACTGGTGCTGATGTACATGATATGGTCAAGGATTTGAAGGTAATATTTGGAAAGGGTCCTGGCGGACAACCTGTTCCGAAGGACGCTGACGGACGCACACCCATGTGGAAGAAGAAATCTATATTTTGGGACCTGCCATATTGGAAAGACCTAGAGGTCCGCTCCGCAATCGACGTGATGCACGTGACGAAGAATCTTTGCGTGACTCTGCTTGGCTTCTTGGGCGTGTATGGGAAGACAAAAGATACACCTGAGGCACGGGAGGACCTGCAACGTATGCACGGAAAAGACGGCATACATCAGGGTCATGCAAGCTACGCTCTTACCAAAGAAGAGAAGGAAATCTTCTTTGAATGCCTGCTCAGTATTAAGGTACCGTCGGCTTCTCGTCGAATATAAAGGGAATAATAAACATGGCAGAGAAAAAGTTCCAGAACCTAAAGTCTCATGACTGCCACGTGATTATGACGCAACTGCTTCCGGTTGCATTGAGGGGGCTTCTACCGGAAAACGTTTGATTAGCCATTGTGAAGCTATGTGCATTTCTCAATGCAATCTCTTAGAAGGTAATCGATCCAGAAATCATACCAAGGTTAGAGAATGATTTGATGCAATGTCTTGTCAATTTCGAGTTGGTGTTCCCACCATCCTTCTTCAACATCATGACGCACGTCCTAGTTCACCTATGCGAAGAGATTAACGTTTTGGGTCCTGTATTTCTACACAATATGTTCCCCTTTGAGAGGTTCATGGGAGTCTTAAAGAAATATGTTCATAACCGTGCTAGGCCAGAAGGAAGCATCTCCAAGGGCCATCAAAATGAGGAGGTCATTGAGTTTTGTATTGACTTTATTCCCGACCTTAAGCCGATTGGTGTTCCTGAATCGCGGCATAAGGGCAGACTGGGTGGAAAAGGCACGCTAGGAGGGGAACAAATAATATGTATGGACGGACATTCTCTCACTGAAGCACACTACACATTTCCACAGAATTCCGCCTTGGTGGCTCCGTATATGGATGAACACAAGAATTTGCTACGTTCCAAACACCCGGAGCGGTCTGATGACTGGATTACACGTGAACAAACCAGGAGTTTCGCCAGCTGGTTGCAGACACGTACCATGCATGACACCTCTATTGAAGATGACCTGCACTTGCTGTCCCAGTTACCATCTTTGAATATAATGACTTTCAAAGGGTACGAGATAAATGGTAATACATTTTACACGATCGCCCAAGATAAGAAGAGCACCAACCAAAACAGTGGTGTCCTCTTTGATGCAGAAACCAAGACGGGAAATGAAACATATTATGGTTATATACAGGACATATGGGAACTTGACTATCGACGTGGTTTAAAGGTCCCTTTGTTTCGGTGCAAATGGGTCAATATGACACGAGGTGGGGTAACGGAAGACCCGCAGTACGGAATGACAACAGTGGATCTCAACAATCTTGCGTATGCAGACGAACCATTCGTCCTAGCCAATGATGTGGCACAGGTTTTCTATGTGAAGGACATGTCTACCAAGCCAAGAAAAAGAAAAGATAAGGAAGCGAATGCATCGTACGATGAGCCAAAGCGGCACATAGTTCTTTCTGGGAAGAGAAACATCGTGGGAGTGGATGACAAGACAGACAAGTCAGAAGATTATGAAAAGTTTGATGAAATTGCTCCATTCACGGTGAATATTGACCCGAGCATCCCGTTAAATGATGAAGATTTTCCATGGTTACGGCGCAAAGGGACACACGCGAAGAAAAAGTTTCACACCCAAAGATCTGGGATGTGATCGGCTTCACTATCATCACTTTCTTCTGTGTTTCACACCCAGAGAGGAATCTCTGTAATAGTTAGGGTAGTTATGTGTTTTGGCATTTGAAACGCGAAGAAATTTTATGTGCACAAATTCTTTCATGCCTTTACTGATTTTTAAAGTTAAGTTATTCACAAACTAGTGATTCTCACTAATTTCAAATAATTCAAATTTAAACTATTCAAATTTGAAAACTACGGGCACTAACAGAAAGTTTGTAATTTTTTGTACCTAAAGCAAAAATATTCACAAAGAAACTCTAAATACAAAAAAAAAACAACACAAAAATAAATAAAGCAAAAAAAAATATAAAAAGCCCGCCTACTAGGCCAGAGCGGTCTGCATACGACTAGAAACCCAACCTGTTTTTGGGCCAGGATGCAGGCCATAAAGGCCAGATGGGCCTGAGGCAACACAAAACACGTAGGCCCAGTAGGCCTGCTTTGGAGAGGAGCTCGAGAGAGCTACCGCACGGGGGTTTATAAACTAGTGCGGTCGCCCCTCGGCTAGCGAGGTGGGACTAAACTTGCCGCACCGCACCTGCGCCAGCGCACCCCCTTTAGTACCGGGTCGTGGCACCAACCGGTACTAAAGGGGGGCCTTTAGTACCGGTTTGTGCCACCACCCGGTACTAAAGGGGGTCGCTTCCCGCCGCTTGGGCTGGCCAAAACTGGCCTTTAGTACCGGTTGGTGGCTCCAACCGGTACTAAAGGCCCCTCATATATAAACAACACTTACGAAAATTTCAGTTTCTCATCTGGCTTCTTCTCCTCTGCACCATCGCCCGCCAGCCCCGTACGTCTCCATCCCTCGTCGCCGCCCCGTCCCCGTCGTCGCCGCCCCGTCGTCCCCGTCCCCGTCGTCCACGTCGTCACCGCCGCCCCGTCCCGGCCCGTCCCGTCGTCCCCGTCCCCGTCGTCGGCGCCGCCTGTATGTCCCGTCGTCGCTGCCGCCGCGTCCCCGTCCGTCCAGTCCCGTCGTCGCGGCCCGTCCCTGTCCCGTCGTCGCCGTCGCCGCTCCGCCCGTCCCGTCGCCGCCCCGTCGTCCCTCGCCTACGCCGGTGGCGCGTGCACACACACACACACATTTTTTGTTTTTAGTTATACAAATAGTTAGAAATTTTTCTGTTTTTAGAAATTGTTAGAAATTTTCTGTTTTTCAGAAATAGTTAGAAATGTTAGAATTGTTAGAATAGTTAGAAATGTTAGAATTGTTAGAATTGTTAGAAATTTTTCTGTTTTTAGTTATAGAAATAGTTATAAAAAGTTAGAATTGTTAGAATTTTCTGCTTTTTAGTTATAGAAATAGTTATAAAAAGTTAGAATTTTTCTTTTTTTAGTTCTAGAAATATTATACAAATGTTAGTTATATATATAGAAATGTTATAATTTTTTTCTGTTTTTAGTTATAGAAATATTAGAAATGTTAGTTATATATAGCATTGTTAGAAATGTTATAGAAATGTTAGTTATATAGAAATGTTAGAAATTTTAGTTATCAAAATCCAATCATTAAAAAAAATTTAGTCACACTGTCTTGTACTACAAATTCTTTGTTTTTGCCTACTAGCTAGCTACATGTTTTTGCTTACATATGCCCGCTTAATTAAGACATGCAAACGTGTGTGCATGCAGATTTCACTGGATCTTGTGTATCATTAAAGTTGACGCCGGAATAGTTGAAATACTGGACTCACTACTCAAAGCAAATACTGACTATAACATCTTGTTTGGGATAGTCAACAGGTAATTTCAATCATTATTAACTATATATCTCGGCCTATTTAGTTCGTCATTTCATGATATGAACTATTTAATAACCCCTTTATTCATTTTCTTTGTCGGCGGGCAGGGCTTGGGCAAGGTTCATCAGCGTCACGGAAGGCGAATGGAAAAAAAAACTTAAATGGTTTCGACCCAAGGTAAGTAATTAAGTAGTACTAGCTAGCTAGCTAGCTGCCATCTCTTTAATTATCATGCTTGATTAATTATTATCTGATCAAATTCCATTCTCGTAAAGGCCCTGAAGCAGACGCAGGGGACTGATCTATGTGCATTCTGCGTTTGCGAGAACATTCGCATGATGGCGTCCGAAAGGAGCAGATCGACTGGAATGGGTACGCTTGTCAAAACACTATTCACAATTTTTATACCATTATCGATATCTAGTCACACAACTAATGCACATGCATATTGATCTCCTTCTTAACAGTTCATAAAGGTGCGGGACAAGCTCCTAGAAACGGAGCGCGTAGAAGCACTTCAAGAGGAAATAGCGGGATTTTTGCTCGACCAGGTCATAAATCCGAAGGAAGAATACTATTATCCGCTACCGACCCATGAACCACTTCCGATTGTCATCGTGCTCCGAAGGCAACATGCATATGTAGTAGAAATTGTATATAGCTATACATGTGTGTATGTGTGAATTAATTAATATAGTGGTTTGTGAGACATTGATGATATATATATATATATATATATATATATATATATATATATATATATATATATATATATATATATATATATATATATAACGTACAATGTGTAGTATCGTAAAATACTAGCAAACGAAAAAGAATTAAAATGGAAACACAAAATTAAATGAAAAGAAATCATAAAATTAAAAAAAACCCCAAACCTTATAGTACCGGTTGGTGTTACCAACCGGTAATAAAACTCGAGCCCCGGAGCTGGCTCGTGCCACGTGGTTGCCCTTTAGCACCGGTTCGTGCTGAACCGGTACTAAAGGGGGGGGGGGGCTTTAGTGCCCACACTTTAGTGCCGGTTATGGAACCGGCACTAAAGGTCCTTACAAACCGGTGCTATTGCCCGGTTCTGCACTAGTGTGAACTGCCGCGTTTCGATGGGTCGAATCCCAAGCTGTGGCAATCACGCTGTGAGGATTATTTCAGATTGTGGAACACTCCACAGCAGCAGTTGGTGTCGTTTGCTTCTGATCAGTTCGAGGGAACGGCTGCGCGTTGGTTGGAATATGTCCAGCGCTGTGATCCGCATGTCAGTTGGCCCGAGTTCTGTAATCTGTTACAGTCTCGGTTTGGCAGAAACAAGCACCAGAATCTGTTGCGCCAGATGTTCAACATTAAGAAGATCAGCTCAGTGGAGGAGTATGTGGAACGATTTTCTGAATGTATGACCAGTTGACCGCTTATGAGCCGAATCCAAATACGGTGCATTACGTCACCAGGTTCATGGAAGGATTAGTTCCATCAGTTCGCTTGTTGGTTGGAATTCAGCAACCTGAGGATTTGGATTCTGCATATGCCTTGGCCCCGTTGTCTGAAGAGTTGGGTGAAACTACAGCATACTCTCACAGTGCAAACCAAGGGAACAAACGCCAGCCCTACACTAGCTCTCGAGCGTCAGTGAACAAGGTTCAGGAGGATAAGAAACCTGCAGATCAAGCTCGTGCTGGCCCAACTGAGGATCGATGGGCTGCTCTTCGTGCTTACAGGAAATCAAAGGGTCTGTGCTTCATATGTGGAGAACGATGGACTCGTGATCATCGTTGTAAACAGGAAATTCAGTTGCACATGGTGCAAGAAATGTTGGATTATGTTCAGAACATGCCCTCTGATCTGAGTGACTCTGAAGAAACAACTGTTGGTGAGGTCAATGCTATCTGTCTGTCTGCAGCTACCTTAGGAGATAATTCAGACCCAGCAGTGTCGACTATGAAACTGAAGGTGTATTTGCAGGGACAACCCTTAGTTTTCCTGGTTGATTCAGGCAGTACTCATTCATTCATTGATTGCGCAGTTGCAGCTACTGTTCAGGGCATCTCTTCCTTGCCAGTTTACATGGTTAAAGTGGCTAATGGAAATCTGGTTCCCTGCTCTCAACAATTACTGGATGGCAAGTGGTCTTGTGCTGGTAATGAGTTTGTCAGTAACTTCAGAGTGTTTCCTTTGGGATCTTACCATGGTGTCTTGGGCTTGGATTGGCTGGCTGCTAACAACCCTATGCAAATAGATTGGGCTGTTCATTGGTTATCCTTTCAGCACTCAGGACACCAAATTACTTTGTTGGGTTAGGATGTTGTTCCTCGGGTTTATGCTCTGGTGGAAATGTCAGCACTGTTGGTGACTGAAGATACAACAGTGTCTGAACCGCCCTCTGAAATTCAAGCACTGTTGGATAAATATGCTCCTGTGTTTGAAGCTCCATCTGGTCTTCCTCCAAGCACTACTAGGGAAAACCTTATACACAGAATCTTACCAGCAGCGCGGTATAAAAAGAGACGCTACTGCTAATTAGTAGTAGCGCGGGTTATAAACCCATGCTACTACTAAGTTGATAGTAGTAGCGCGGGGTATAAACCCACGTTACTACTAAATGGTCTTCACCAGCGCGGTATAAAAAGAGACGCTACTGCTAATTAGTAGTAGCGCGGGTTATAAACCCATGCTACTACTAAGTTGATAGTAGTAGCGCGGGGTATAAACCCACGTTACTACTAAATGGTCTTTACCGTGCCCGCCGGGACAAATAGTAGTAGTAGCGCGGGGTATAAACCCACTCTACTACTAAGTTGGTAGTAGTAGCGCGGTGTATAAACCCCACGCTACTACTAGGTCTCCATCGTGCCGCCCGCGACATAGAGAAGAGAGCAGCGACCAATTTTTCTTTACTCGTCGGCCCAATAAAATTTCTATGTTGGAGAGAGCAACCGTCCGTCCGTCCCTCCCTCCTCCCAGTCCCCAGATCGCCGCCACCCAACGCCCGACCTCGCCGCCGCCACCCAGCGCCGACCTGCCGCCATGGCCTCCTCTCTCCCCTACAGCCTTCGCCACCACCCTCTCCCATCCAATCCCCTCACCAAGACAATAGAAGAGAGAGATCGGCGTGCAGGTCGGCGGCGGCCATGGCGCCCCAGATCAATCCGCCGCGGTTGTTAAGGCCTTCTCGACCAGTAGCTCCATCCCCACGTCCGCTCACTGCGCTCGCTGGCGCGTGATGATACTGCCGCCAGCTCCGTCCCAATCCTCTCGTCTCCACCTCACCCGGCGGCTAGATGGAGGATTCACGCCGTCGTCAAGGTCCTGGACGGAGATGCTCATGGCTGGCCACGCTTCGCCGCCCATGACGCACGCAGCTCTTCCTCACCCATCAAGGTAATCTCTTTCCCATCTTCTCCTCTTCGATTTGCTCTTCTCACCTTCCCTTCCCTTCCCCCTTCCCTGATACGTCGTTCCCTTCAACACGCAGGTGCAGGCACGCGGCAGACACCACCAGCGCCCAACCCTAGCCAGCAGAGCGGCGCGGCGCACACCGGCATTGATGCTGGCCGTACCTCGGAGCGGAGACGTTTGGCCTGCTCCTGGTCGGCTTCCCATGCCTGCCCACGCCTCTGGTAAGCCCCTCCACTCTTCTCTATGATCTCTCATCATCAGTTGGTTGGTAATCTTATTATTCCTGCTGCTTGCTGGTTGCCTAAAAATTAGTGACAGACTGAAACTTTCGGCAGAGATATAAATCAACGTTTATGAGCGACCCTCGGTATTGGGAGCTGTGGTCCTCATCTAAATCGAACGTGTATAGATTATTGTAGGCAACTATGGTGTTGTATCATCTGCAAAACTACAGCGGACTGGTGGCCGAGCTATTCAGCTGAACACAGTTTGAGTTCACTGCAGGTCGCTCATGCACTTTAATTGTTAGCTATATTGTCCAACCCATTGAATACACTACATGACCTACAGAAAGTGGTTGGGATCTAGATATTTTTTTGCTCATGTAATTTATCTCTAATCCCCAATCCAGCGTTACATATTTGCATGTACTAATCTTTTGTTCCTCCATCAATTTTATTAATTGAACACAAAATTGGACCTTATTGTCATCAAGGACAGTACGTAATGGGCTGATGAGATAACTGAAATTTCATAACAGCGCATCCATGCATGGTATGTTCCCCTTTTGCCATATTTTACATACGCATCTTATATATTCTTTGAGATCTAGGACAATAGATTCGATCTTACGGTCTTTGCTGCTGATGCTTTTATTATTCAAAGTGGTTCAGTTCGATGCGTGCAGGCTAGCCATATTATGAGTTGCGGGAACTTTTTTACTTTTGTACATTCTCATTTAAGTTTTCTTGCGATAGCTTTACTAATTAACAGAAAAACCTTATGGCATATGACCTTTTCTATGTGTGACGTATATGTAAAGTTAGTTTTCTCTTAAAAAAATCATCCGTCTATAAGATGAATTAGAGGGAAATTCATTGAAAGTGAACCAGCATACAAACCATAGTAATAATCCCAGTGAACTACCTCTACAGACTAGCATACATGTTATTTAGAAACAAGGGGTTTGCCATGCTACAACAGATTCCTGACTAATTTTATCTATTCTACTTGGTCTTT
The DNA here is from genome assembly GCA_021605205.1 of Aegilops longissima. Lineage (NCBI taxonomy): Eukaryota > Viridiplantae > Streptophyta > Magnoliopsida > Poales > Poaceae > Aegilops > Aegilops longissima. The sequence continues at coordinate 5,409 of JAHIAM010004904.1, read as the reverse complement.
TGATTTGAAACATCTATAAACCCATACAAACCATAGTAATAATCCCAGTGAAACTTCAATGCCTTCCTTCATCTTCTCCTAATTTCTTATTAGGACGATAGTTTTTCCACTATGTTTCTGCCTTTATAGACACATTGGATGATATTCTAATTGGGTCCCTTCTAAATTGCCCCGGCAAGTTGTTGTTCTAAATGTTGCTCTTCCTCAATATGTTGTACATAAATTTTCTGAAGCTAATAGAGTTTTGTTTGAAGTGTTACTATTCATCCCATGTTCTATTTAGTTTGGTGCCACTTATATTTAGTTTGTAAAATGAAAGCTACATTTTGTGTTTACACGTGAATGAGTTTCTGTGAACTGTCAAGGAAAGTTACAGAAGTTAGTGAGATTATCCATTACTGCAGTTACATTACTGAAAATAAATGGTGGCATCCAGTGCTATAAGTGACACTCTCAAATTCATTCCAAAGTACTCCAGACTCCAAAGCATGTCCCTTTCATCCATTCAGGTTAGCAGCGAGCAAGGCCATGACATCTTTCTTTCCCTTAGAAGTTTAAAGAACCCAATCTTTCTTTCCATGAAAAATACTTTATGACAAATAGTTGATGGTGTATATGTGTAACACGTGGAGAATACCAATGTAAGACATGATATGAGTTGGTGTAGCAGGTTCATTTGTTCGTTGTTATTACATAGGCGATCTCTTGTTAATAGAAATCACTCACTTTTTATTCCGTAGCTCTTGTACAACACAACATGCAAGGAAACATATGTCTGCTGAAATTTAATTTAATTTGTTATTTTCTCTTTACAGAAATCTTGGATTCATAAATGGGAGAAGCACATAAGGGAGAAGAAGATGATTGCAAGGATGGAGAGGGAGCAAATCATTTGGAGGGATAGAATGCCACTGTTTGGTGTTTTTATGCATTTTTGTTTGCTTTCAACTGCGTTTGCATAACACACTAGCTGGGAATAAGTGACTAGGCAATAAGTGTAGATGTATGGATATGCTCTAATGCTTCTGGTTTACTATAAATCTTTGATTTGTAATGATGTGTAATGCTACTGGCTTATTACAAATCTGGGCCTATTTTAGTTGTTAGAATTGAATGCATAAAATGGAATTGATGGATTTTATTTTTTTTATTTCCTAATTAGTTACTAGTAGCATGGGGGAAAACAGAGCGCTACTAGTATTTAGGATACTAGTAGCATGTTGTACTATAGACGCGCTACTACTATTTCGTTAGTAGTAGCGTGGGTGCGAAATAGTAGTAGCGCGGGTGACATCCGCGCTACTAGTAAAATGTTAGTAGTAGCGTGGGTTTACCCCGCGCTACTACTAACTTTTAGCTGTAGCGCGATACTAGTAGCGCGGGTACGCGCGCTACTAGTAGCCTATTTAGCCGCGCTGCTAGTAGCCTTTTTCCTAGTAGTGAAGGAGAAAGTATGATCATAAAATTCCCTTAATCCCTGGAGCTCAACCTGTGTCCAGCAGACCTTACAGGCTGCCTCCTGCTCTGAAAGTTGAAATGGAAAAGCAAGTGAAAGAGATGTTAGATGCTGGAATTATTAGACCCAGCACCAGTGCTTTCTCTTCACCAGTGATACTAGTGCAGAAGAAGGATAAAACTTGGAGACACAGATATGATTATAGGAAGTTAAATGCTATCACAATGAAAGAGCAAATATCCAATCCTGTTATTGATGAGCTATTAGATGAGTTGGCTGGAGCCTGTTGGTTTACCAAACTGGACCTTCGAGCAGGTTATCATCAGATCAGATTGGCCCCTGGGGAAGAACACAAAACAACATTTCAGACTCATTTGGGCCATTTTGAGTTTCTGGTGCTGTCCTTTGGCCTTACTGGAGGACCTAATACATTCAATTTTGCCCTGAATGAAACATTGTCACCCTGTGACAGGAAGTTTGTGTTGCTTTTCTTTGATGATATCCTCATATTCAGTGCTTCTTATGCACTGCATTTACAGCATTCGGAAGAAGTGTTGAAACTGCTTTTGCAACATCAGTGGCAAGTGAAACTGTCTAAATGTGCTTTTGCACAAAATCAGGTTGTCTACTTGGGGCATGTGGTCAGTGGACAAGGGGTAGCTACTGATCCTTCCAAGATTTCCACTATTCTGAACTGGCCATCACCTGTGTCTGCTAAGGAAGTAAGGGGATTTTTGGGCCTGGATGGATATTACAGGAAATTCATAGCCCACTATGGTATGCTGAGCAAGCTTCTTACTAATCTTCTCAAAAAAGGAGTTCCATTTCTGTGGACACACAATGAGCAGCAAGCTTTTGTGCTTCTCAAGCAAGCTCTGACATCAGCCCCAGTGCTGGCCTTGCCGGATTTCTCCAAGAAATTTGTGGTAGAAACAGATGCCTATGATGTTGGAATTGGGGCAGTCCTTATGCATGAAGGCCATCCAATTGCTTATGTCAGCAAAGCTCTTGGGCCCAGAAATCAGACACATTCAGTATATGAGAAAGAATATTTGGCCATCCTTCTAGCAGTGGAACACTGGCGCCAGTACTTACAGTTATCTGAGTTCATCATCAGAACTGACCAAAGGAGTTTGGCCTGTCTGTCAGAGCAACGTTTACATACCAGCACTACAAAAAAAAGACACATCCGTGACATTTTGGGCCGAACGGATTTTTTTCTATCATACATATGACACTTCTATGACGATAATTGTGACAGAACCCGGTATCATCATAGATGTTGTGGGCTCCTACTTCTATGACAAAAAATCGTGACAGAAAATGGGCTTTTCGTCCAGGCGGGCGGAGACGCAGTTGCATGACATTCTTTGGGCCGTCCATGACAAAAAAAACCGTGGTAGAAGCGAGGGAGGAAAATTTCGGGAGTTCCGGTTACGGTGGGAGGTCGGGGCGGCGATGCGCGTTCTCTCATACACGTCTGCGCTGCGTCTGGCGTTAACTCTAATCGAACCCGAAGCGGCGTTGGGCTCTAATCAACCCGGCGATTGCCGCAGCGAACTACGCGTTCTCGAACCCGGCGATTGCCTGCGAACTACGCGTTCTCGAACCCGGCGATCGATCGATGGCTGTTAATCGAACCCGATGGGCGATTCGCCGCTCTGCTGCTAATCGAAGCCGATCGATTGGATGAGCGATGGCGTTGCGGGGCGGGGGGTTGGATGAGCGATGGCGGTGGCGTTGCCTCTGGATGAGTAGGACCCGTGGTGTGGAGGGCTGGATGAGCGATGAGCTGTGGAGGGTGGCCGTGGAGGGTGGTTGAACAGGACCTGTGGTGTGGAGGGCTAGATGAATAGTAGACGGTGGAGGGGTGCCCGTGGAGGGGTGGTTGAATAGTAGCCCATGGAGTAGTGCACGGTGGAGGCTGGATGAACAGGAGCCCGTGGAGGCTGGAGGAGGTCGACGGTAGCCCGTGGAGGCTGGAGGAGGTCGACGGTGGAGATGAACAGTATCCCGTGGAGTCCCGTTTTGCGGCACGCCACACTCCTCCCGATGAACAGGACTCCCGTTTCGACCGTAGCGCTCCAACACAAGTCCGTTTAAATCCGTTTTGCGATGCGCCACACCCTCCCGATCAACAGGACCCCGTTTGACCGTAGGAGGTCCGTTTCCTCCGTTTTGCGATGCGCCACACCCTCCCGATCAATAGGACCCGTTTGAGCGTGGGAGGTTCGTTTCCTCCGTTGTGCGATACGGCAGGCCTCGTTCCATCGCTGTTCCGTCCAAGCCCTCCCGATGAACACGACCACGCATTTCGTTCCGACCCAGCGGTTGGCTCCCCATGAACACGGCGACGGCGCTGTTTCTCCGTTCCGACCCAGCCATGTGCGTGTCGCGCGAGTAGGCGTTCGAGACCCGCCCGTATGTACACATACGTGGCCGTATTTTCTTTCTTGCACCCTGGCCGCTGTATGTACGTGTACATGCTATGTGCGCGCCTCTACTACGACACGTGCACGCCTCTACATCGACCAGTATATATGTACGTACAGGTTCGCGACAAGAATGACAACGCTACGTACGCTTCGACCAGGTGGGAACCGACTGTCAGGCACTTCCTTGCCTGCGATGTAGCTGGTGGGTCCCAGCAGTCAGGGGGACGAATCATTTGTTTTTTTGCCCGGACGCACTTCCTTGCGTGCGAAGATGTAGCTAGTGGGTCCCAGCAGCCAGGGGGGAAATGTTTTTTTTTCATGAAATACGGTGGCCTGTCCGGTGGGTCCCTGCTGTCAGGTGGAGGACTAATTATTTTGCATGTAATAAGGAGGCACTTCCTTGCGGCTGCCGTGGACCCAGCTGTCAGCCTCTCCACGCACAGTACTCTTCCGATGGAAGTCTGTCGTTGACCACATTGACCACGCCGCGCCGAGAGCACCACGACGGTGGACAACGGCGAGGCCTAGGAAGGGGACGACGCGGAGCCGGGGAAGACGCAGTAGTGGATGCCCACGCGAAGAGGAGTACGAGGGTGAGGCTGCCGTCGCCGCAGAATAACAGGGGGTGTGGGTGAGTAGAGGGATGGCCTGGCCAGCGGTGGGAGTAGTAGGGGGCGGTGAGGCCTCCGCCGCATCGCAGCCGACCACGGGAGGCAGGAGCACGAGGCACGACCGGCGCTGGTTTGGGCGGCTGGAGCAAGAAGACCAGAGGTTGAAGAAGCACTACGGCCGTTGGATGGACATCGTACGGTCACTGGAGCTAGAATCATGCATATTGACTAAGTTGACAAATCCCTCCGTCCCCGTCAACTTAGTAGGCCTACAAGTCAGCTGGCACTATCTTTGGGTCCCAGCTAACGCGGAGTATTCATTTTTTTATGCGTAATAAGGAGGCACTTCCTTGTGTGTGAAGATATAGCTGGTGGGTCCGAGCTGTCGGTAGTGATAACGTTTTTTCGCGAAATCTGAGGCCCTTTCGATGGGTCCCTGATGTCGGTGGAGGAATCATTATTTTGCGGCGTAATAAGGAGGCATTTCCTTGCGGCGTGGCCGTGGACCCAGCTGTCGGCCTCTCCACGTCTGATCCACTTCAGATGCATGTCGATCGTTGACCACGTTGACCAGGCAGCGCCGAGAACACCAGAGGCGGTGGACGACGGCGAGGCCTAGGAAGGAACGACACGGAGGCAGGGAAGACTCGGCAGTTGTTTCCCACGCGGAGGGGAATCTGTTGTCGAGAGTTCTTGGTTAAATCTGCCGTCGCGGAGAATAACAACAGGTGTGGGTGAGTAGAGGGTTGGCTAGGCCAGCGATGGGAATGCGGTGGGGTGGTGAGGCCTCCGTGGCAGCAGAGCCGGCCATGGGGGAGGGAGCAGAGCAGTCCCTTGGCGCTTGTTTGGCGGCTGGGCAGGAAGACCAGAGATTGAAAAACACGACGGCCATTGGATGGCCATCCAA